>CM056563.1:0-284499 GCA_029721515.1 Synanceia verrucosa
GGCAAGGTTGTACCACAGCAAAGTGTGTTGGTTGTTAAAGACCCCCCAGTCCAAACCTATCCCTCAGATTCTCCTGGCGTCTTGGGCATGAACGTAATTCGGGAGTGTTATCGGCAGTTATTTGCTCAACATGGTACCAACCTTTTTGATCTCCCCATAGTACAACAGGCCCATCCCTCATGGCAGCAAGCATTACAACATTGCCACCAGGCCCAGTCCCATACAACGCAAGCCAAGGTAGGATTGGCGTGGGTAAGAGGTAGACACCCCATTCCTATACCTGGGGGTGTAGTTAAGTGGGTTACTGCGACATGTTCCTTCCACTTTAGTGAGTCCTCAGGTGCTGCGTTGATTGAGCCTCTTGGTGATGGTAGGTCCCTCCCCGAGTGTGTACTAATTTCACCAGCAATGGTCACTGTGACCAGAGGCACAGTGTACATGCCGTTGGTGAATGTAGGAGAAACAGATGTCCTCTTACATCCTCGCCACCCCATAGGACTCCTGAGCCAAGCACAGATTGTAAGCTTGCCAGACGGGATCTCCACTGTAGAACATGAGTTGGGTGGGGTCACAGCTACTGTCTCCACACAAGTAGTTCAAGGTAACTCAGTGAGAAAACACATTGAGTCTATGGATTTATCTGCACTTCCTGAGCCAGACCAGACAAAAGTGAGGTCCATGTTGTTCGGACGTGAGACTGTGTTTGCAGCTTCTGACTTGGACCTTGGCTGTAATAACCTTGTGACACACGACATCCCCTTACTTGATAACATCCCGATTAGGCACAGTTACAGGTGAATTCACCCCTCTGACTACGATGAAGTTAGGGCCCACATACGTCACCTGTTAGACAGCCAGATTATAAGGGAAAGCTGTAGCCCCTATGCCTCTCCTATTGTCGCAGTAAGGAAGAAAGATGGCAGCCTGAGACTCTGTGTGGATTACAGACTGTTAAATGGCAAAACACAAAAGGATGCTTTTCCCTTACCAAGGATTTAGGAGTCCTTGGATGCCCTGTCAGGGACCCAATGTTTTTCCACCATCGATTTGGACAGTGGCTACCATCAGGTCCCAGTTACAGAGCAAGATAAAATGAGAACTGCTTTCTGCACTCCATTTGGCCTATTCGAGTTTCAAAGAATGCCATTTGGCCTATGCAACGCTCCCAGCACATTTCAGAGACTCATGGAGCGAATGTTTGGCAATCAGCACTGCCGCTCCCTGTTGCTGTACCTTGATGATGTTATTGTGTTTTCCTCAACAGTGGATGAGCACCTCCGCCACCTGGACCTAGTTCTGGATCGTTTTCAGAAGGAGGGATTAAAGGCAAAGCTGGAAAAATGCCATTTCTTCCAGCAACAGGTACAAAACTTGGGGCACATAGTCTTTGCCGCAGGTATCTCCACAGACCCCAAGAAAATCGCTGTAGTGACTGAGTGGGCAATTCCCAGTACGGTGTCTGAACTTAGATCTTTCCTGGGTTTTGCCAACTACTACAGATGTTTTGTTGAAGGGTTCGCCAAACTGGCCAGCCCCCTCCATAAGGTGGTTGCTGATCTTACAGGGAAGAAAAACCGCCGAGGTCAGGGAGTCGCTCTGAGGGATGCCTGGATTCCCCAGTGTGAACACAGTTTTAGACAACTCAAAGAAAAGTTGGTTGGTGTCCTCACCTGTATTGGCTTATGCTAACTTTAACCTTCCCTTCATTTTAGAGGTGGATGCCAGTCATGATGGTCTGGGGTCAGTACTTTCCCAGGAGCAAGATGGTAAAGTGAGACCCATCGCCTACGCAAGCCGCAGCCTTCATCTTGCAGAGAAAAATTATAGTTCTATGAAACTCGAGTTCCTGGCCATAAAATGGGCTATGACACACAAGTTCTGTGAGTATTTGCTAGGTCATAAGTGCACGGTATGGACAGACAATCTCCTCAGCCACTTGAGTACAGCTAAATTAGGAGCGACAGAACAGCGCTGGGTGGCTGAGTTGGCAGTCTTCGATTATACTGTGCGGTACCGGCCAGGGCACAGCAACGGCAATGCAGATGCCTTGTCTAGACAACACTCGTCCCAAGGTGAGATAATAATCTGCCCAACCCACCCTGGGACCCCTGTGCCAGACACTGTGCGAGGAGTTGTTGCAGAGGCATGCTCAATGGTCCAACACGCCATCTCTGCTGCCCCAGAGCGTTCTACTGATGATCTTATAGCACTGCAAAAAGCTGATCCAGCCATTAGTGTTGTCTTCCTCTTCCTCCAGCAGCAGCGGACGCGGGGCCATGTGGAGAGGCAGGGACTCCATCCTGCAGTGCGGGTGCTGTTGCGCCAGTGGGATCGGCTCACCATGAGGAATGGTCTGCTGCACCGGATGCACCGGCGCCCTGACGGTGGAGAGTGTGTGTACCAGTTGATTCTCCCAGAGAGCCTGAGGGAAGAAGTGTTCCAACAACTTGACAATCATCATGGTCACCAAGGTATTCAGCACACTACAGAATTGATCCAACAGAGGTGCTATTAGCCAGGTATGAGCAAAAGGATCAAAGACTGGTGCCAAACATGTGGGAGATGTGGAGTTGCTAAAAACACACAGCCACAAGTTCGAGGTCCAATGGGGCATTTGTTAGCCTCCAGGCCTAACAAAATCTTGGCTATTGATGTTTCATTCCTAGAGCCTGCCAGGGATGGGAGAGAACAAGTGTTGATACTGACTGATGTTTTCTCCAAGTTTACCCAGGTGGTGCCCACCCGAGACCAGTGGGCCTCCACAGTGGCAGATGTGATAACTAAGGAGTGGTTTTACAAATATGGGGTTCCGGCACGGTTGCACTCGTGTTGTGGTAATTTTGCACGTCCCTCACACTTTATAGTTTTTCCTGGCAGTTATTTTTATGTGTGTGTGTTTGGTACGAAGCATGGTGAGTACTCTGCCCCCCTTTTTCCTCCTCGGCTACAGCCACGCCTAGCCATCCTGTAGTGCCCCTGCTTGCACTTTAACTGGGTTTGATTAGGTAGTATTTTGATTTGTTTTAATTGTGCTGCTTGTGTAATAAAGTTTGTGATCTTGGGGGGAAGATCTTTGTCTCTGGCCATCATTTGACTTTCACTGGTTATAGCGACTATCCTGCCTACCTGCAGTCACTCTGGCATGGGTGTGGGAGACTGTTTTTGATGCGCTCTTAACAAACAAATGTCCATACACTTGTCCACGTTCGGGTGATGTTCCCATTTAATGATCAAAAGTTTGGAACAAAAATAGACTTATACTGATGCCAAAGAAATGGATAATGTGACGTATTGATGCTGCTGGGGAACAAAAGAAGTGATGTGAGTGAACCTGGTGAGCGGTAAAAAACGCATGATCTTCCACCCCATGCCCCTCCTCCTTACCTGCACCCATACTTATAAACAAAACACCCAATTACCAACATTGGAGACCTGACGTAATCAATAAAAGACAAACAAACAGATGTGGCTCCTATACACCGGCCCCTAATTGTGATGACAGAACAATTACATCAAGGCAAAAAGGAGTCACAAAACAATTTCATTTTCTGTCTTCTTTCTTGTAAGTCCAACATGTGTGGCTCAACGTCGGGTCATGAACTTTATACCATTCCTTGAAGCAAACAGAGTTTGGATATGGGCCGCTCCAAATGCCCTGTCTTTGTCTTCAGCTCTACTGCACGTACAAGTCCCTGCTTGTCTGGGTAAGTCTTTGTTACTCTTCCCATAATCCATGAACCACGAGGAGCTGTTTGATCCATAACAACAACAATATCTCCAATCATGAAACTCCTCCGAGGATTCATCCACTTTTGCCGTTCCTGCAATAGTGACAAATATTCCCTTATCCACCTCTTCCAAAATAGATCGGAAAGGTATTGAACTTGCCTCCACCTTCTCTTGACATAAACGTCACTTTCTTTAAAGAGGCCAGGAGCAAGAGAGGGTTTACCTTTGAGCAAAAGGATATGATTTGGAGTGAGAGCTTCCAAGTCATTAACATCATCAGAAACCTTGGTTAGAGGGCGGTCGTTGAGAATAGCCTCCACTTCACACAGGATAGTATACAGACTTTCATCATTCAATGATTGTTGTTGCAAAACTGAAAACAAGATCTTCCTGACCATCCTGATGAGTCGCTCCCACAAACTGCCATGATGGGATGCGGCAGGGGTGTTAAACGTCCAATCAATACCCTTCTGCAGGAGAGTGCCTTGAATCTTGCTGTGGTCTATGGCAGCTAAGGCTTCTCTTAACTCTCGCTCTGCTCCAACAAAGTTTGTGCCATTGTCTGACCTCAAACTGCACACTTGTCCTCTGCGACACACAAATCCTCTTATGCCATTGATGCAGGAGTCTGTGTCTAGCGAATATGCAACCTCCAAATGTACAGCTCTGCTAGCCATGCAGGTGAATATTACTCCATATCTTTTGACCGTTGCACGCCCCCTCTTGACCTCAATAGGCCCAAAGTAGTCCACTCCTACATTGGTGAAAGGGGGTAAATCTGGAATGATTCTCTCCCTTGGCATGTCAGCCATTTTCTGCTCACTTGGCTGTCCTCGATACCGTCGACAAACCACACATTCAGATATTATTTTTCGACAGGCAGAGTTAGCATTGGTGATCCAGTACTTTCGTCGCAGGGTCGAGAGCATGTGATTTCTCCCAGCATGACCAAGTTGTTGATAAACATGTCGCAGAATGAGATTGGATACATGATGACCTTCGGACAGTATTACAGGATGTTTCAGCTCCTCAGGTAAAGCTGACCTACTGAGTCTTCCACCCACTCTCAACAAACCACCCTGCAACACAGGATCCAGCCTGTAGATGTCACTGGTTTTCTTTATACCTGATCCTCCACTCCCCAATAAGGTGATTTCTTCCTTGAATGTTGCCCGCCGACTAAAGCCAATAATGGCAAATTCGGCTCTGGAGAAGTCACTCACAGAAAGAGATTGACTTTGAACAGCATCTCTAGCCTTTTTCATCTCTTCTTCAATAAACTGCATGGATGTGCCAGCAAAAGACCCAACCATCTCCTACCTTTTTCTCTTCAGCTCCAAGAGAATAGTTTTTAGCCTAAGCCCTGTGGTCTTGAGCTTGGTCCACGCAGAAAAATGATGAATAAGTTTTGTGGTAGCATCCTCAGAGGCAGAGAAGATGACATTTGCCCTTAGTTCCCTTTTGACCTCTGGGTCCTCTGAGGAAATAGGCTGTGGAGCAAAAGGTTGTGGCCAGTCCACCTCTGGTTTTCGAAGAAAGTCTGGACCCTCAATCCACCTTTTACATGCTAAAAAGTTATCCACAGAGAGACCTCTGGATGCTTCATCAGCAGGATTGCTCTTTGAGCTGACATGCCTCCACTGAACCACATTTGTTGCTTCCCTTATAGAGGCCACTCTATTTGCCACAAAAGTGTGAAATGTTTTGGTCTCATTATTGATATACTTCAGTACAGTCTGATTGTCTGTCCAGAAACAAGACTCCTCCAACTGTGATGACAGTTCTTTCCTGAGCATGTTGTCAACTTTAACTGCAAGCACAGCAGCAGTAAGTTCAAGTCGAGGAATAGTTGTTTGTTTTAAAGGTGCAACTCTAGCTTTGCCCAACATAAATGCAAGATGTATCCAGTGACTCTGGTTCTCCAACCTCAGGTAGGACACAGTGCCATAACCATGGTCGCTCGCATCTGCGAAATGATGTAACTGTGCATGTGTCCATTCTCCAAAATTTTTGGGTTTGATACATCGAGCTACCTTGAACTCAACCACCTTCTCCAGGTCCATCAGCCACTCTGCCCATTGCTGAGAGAATGTGGGTGGGATAGGATCATCCCATGACATGTTCTTCCGACACAGTTCTTGCAACAGCATCTTTGGCAGCAAGGTGAGTGGTGACAAAAATCCCAGTGGATCATAGATAGAACTGACAACTGATAAAATACCTCTTCTGGTATGCGGTCTCTTTTCCACTGCAGGCTTGAATGTGAAAGTATCACTCTCAGCACACCAACTCAAACCAAGTGCTGTCTCCACTGGCAAGTTGTCCTGCTCCAAGTGCAGCTGCCTGATTGTTTTGGAGCGCTTTGTCTCTGGAATAGAAGACAACACCTTTTGACTGTTGCTGGTCCACTTTCCCAGCTGAAATCCTCCCCTTGCACATATGTCAGCAAGCTCAGCAACCAACTGCAGTGCATCCTCTTCTGTGGGCAATGATTTCAAACAATCATCCACATAAAAATTGTTGTAAACAGTGTCAGTTACCTCCACTTTGAAGTCATTCTTATTGTCTGTTGCAGTCCTCCTCAAAGCATAGTTTGCACAACTTGGTGATGAAACTGCTCCAAAGATGTGCACTCTCATTCTGTGCTCCACTGGACTCTGTGACATGTCTCCATTTGGCCACCAGAGAAAACGAAGAAAATCCACATGCTTCTCTGACACCCTCACCTGGTGGAACATAGCCTGGACATCAGTCATCAGAGCAGTGTTCTCCTGTCTGAATCTTGTTAAGACACCGAAGAGAGAATTTGTGAGGTCAGGACCTTGCAACAGTTGACAATTCAGAGAGATTTCTCTAAATCCTGCTCCACAATCAAAGACCACTCTCAAGGTTTTCTTCTTCGGGTGATAGACTCCATGATGAGGGAGATACCACTTTTTGCCATCTTTACCTTCCAGCTGGTCAAGAGGAACCAACTCTGCATATCCGCTGTCAATCATCTCAGTGACAAACGCTGTGTATTCCTCCCGATAGATCTTATTCTTTTCAAACTTCCTCTTGAGACTTTGAATGCGCTGTTCGGCTATGCACCTGTTGCTTGGCATGGTGATGTCATCCACTTTAAAGGGCAAGTCAATGCAATAATGACCTTCCTGCATGCAAATAGACTTCTCCATAATCTCCATGAATCTCAGATCCTCCCTTGACATCTCTTGCTTTTCCTCCGTTATTTTCTCACTGAAGTCCTGGTTATACTGAGAGACCAACAGCTCCTCCAGTCTGACGATGGATATTCTATTAGCATATATGGTTGAGCAGCTTCTCTGACAACCATTGTTGCCCCTCAAGGGCCCATTGACGACCCACCCCAATAGGGTCTTCATGGCATAAGGTCCATCACCTTTGCTGTTGATTATTTGCCATGGCTCCATAAGTTTTGGTGCATTAGTCCCAATCAAGATTTCCACATCAGCGTCAAGTTCTGGGATCTTAATCTCTTTTAGATATTCCCATCTTTCAATCTCTCACTGAGTTGGGATGTTGTTCTTTGACACAGGGATCGTTTCTTGTGTGACGGTTTCTGGGAGTTCCACAAATTGGCAACTGTCCAGCCTTGACAGCCTTCCTGTAATAATTTGGCTTTCAACCACCTTTTCTTGGCCCATGGTACACAACATAATGTGAGTCTTTGTGCCCTGCAAATTCAACTTCTTCATGCAACTGGTAGTACAAAAAGTTGCTGTACTTCCAGGGTCTAAGAAGGCATATGTCTGCAACACCTTATCTCCTTTTACAGAATTCACCTGTACTGGGATGATGGAAAGAGTACAGTCTCGGTCTCCGGCCCCTGTACAACCACCTGCTTGCAAAGAGACGAGTGCACTACTCACTGGTAATCCTTGAGGTTTGCTGCCTTTGTCTTTATTGTGGATATGCGGAATAGTTGGATGCTTCAGATTGCATTCATCACATGACAGACGACTTCTGCATTCCTCATTACTCATTAATGCATTACGCATTACTCATGTGGCCAGCTTTCAAACATCCAAAGCAAATTCCTTTACCTCTCAGGAACTCAATTTTCTCCCTTTGAGAAATATTCTTCAGATGAAAAAAAGCTGTTCTAGCTGTTTGTTTCATGTGGACGTTGAAGGACATATCTTGGTCAAAAATTACCCCTAGATTCCTTACAGTGGTGTTCGAGGCTGGTACAAAGCCACCTAGAGTAAATAAGTCATTAGATAGGTTATTTCTGAGATTTTCAGGGCCAATTAGAACAACCTCAGTTTTATCTGAATTTAACAACAAGAAATTGTGCGCCATCCAAGTTTTTATATCCTGAAGACATGTTTGGAGTTTAGCTAACTGGCTGGATTCGTCTGACTTAAATGACAAATATAGCTGAGTATCATCTGCATAACAGTGAAAGTTTATGGAGTGTTTCCTGATAACATTGCCTAAAGGAAGCATATATAAAGTAAATAGAATAGACCCAAGCACAGAACCTTGAGGAACTCCATAACTGACTGTGGACTGCATGGAGGACTCATCATTAATGTGAACAAACTGTGATCGATCCGATAAGTAGGATTTGAGCCAGCTTAAAGCAGTTCCTCTGATGCCAGTTAAATGTTCTAATCTCTGCAACAGGATATGGTGGTTAATAGTATCAAAAGCAGCGCTAAGATCTAACAAGACAAGTACTGAGGCGAGTCCATGGTCTGACGCAATTAGCAGGTCATTAGTAATTTTCACCAGAGCGGTCTCGGTGCTATGATATTTTCTAAATCCTGACTGAAAGTCCTCAAATAGATTATTGCTCTGGAGGAAGTCACACAGCTGACTGCACACTGCTTTCTCAAGGATCTTAGAGAGAAAAGGAAGGTTGGATATTGGTCTATAGTTGGCTAAAATCTCTGGATCAAGACCGGGCTTCTTCAGAAAAGTTTTGATTACGGCTACTTTAAATGACTGAGGTACATAGCCTGACAGCAAAGATAAGTTGATCATGTTCAGTAAAGAGGTGCTCAGTAACGGTAAAGCTTCTTTAAGCAGTGAAGTTGGGATGGGATCTAAGAGACAAGTAGAAGGCTTAGATGAGGAAATCAATGAAGTCAGTTTGTGGAGGTCTATGGGAGAAAAATTAAAGCTGCTTTCTCAGCCTTTGCCTTTAAGCGTGCAGATGAAGTACTAGATGTGGCTGAATGACTTCTCCTGCTGGACCTTTTACTTGGCACATTAGACACACTGTCCTCAGGATTAATATCATCTTGACACTCAGTTTTTGCATTTTCATCAACATTGTCCTCATCAACATCACCATCACCATCATCATTATGAGAAGTTCCATGTTCTTTCAACCATATTGATATTTCTTCAACAAACACATCATTGTTAGACCTTTTAGACTGAAACCATGTGTCCTGCCTTTTCTGCTCCTCCTCTGGGAGAGAAAATTGAGTAAGCAATGTGTTATGAAACTCTGAGGCCTTTAGACATAGTTGTTTGAATCTTTTTAGATTATGTTGAATAGAAGAGACATTTCCCTTAGACGCCAAAATAGTTGTGATTTTTGTCTTTAATTTGCTTGCCTGTGCGAAATAATCCCTCCTTTCCTTTTGGAGTCGTTCAATCACAAACATGGTTCCTTTAAGAGTAGGTTTCCTTGTTCTTTTCCCCGACACATTACTTCTCACAATTGAGTCGGTTTCAGCGTTATTCATTTTCACCTACACAGCATGCTACTGCGCTATGTTGGATGCCTGCGTGCGCGCTCCGTGCGCTCCTTCATCCAGACACAATTACAGTCACACAATCGAACGATTATCGAACGATTATCTTTCCTTCCATTTCCATTTCCTCACAAGGCATCACATTAAATAAATCTTGAATAAGAGACATCTACATCAAAGCGGCCGGCTGCCATACAAGCATCCACACCGTTATGTATACTGACCGGACCCTTTTGATGTTAGCCAGTCGCCACAAGGTTTTCCTTCCTTTCGGTGTGATGATGATGGAATTGCTTCGTATCGAGATGTGATCCAAGAAGGTCCAAGTCTCTCGATGAGATCGGGTTTTTACTTTTATAGCGACTATCCTGCCTTCCTGCAGTCACTCTGGCATGGGTGTGGGAGCATGGGTGTGGGAGCATGTTTTTGACGCGCTCTTAACAAACAAATGTCCCTACATTTGTCCACGTTCGGGTGATGTTCCCATTTAATGATCAAAAGTTTGGAACAAAAATAGACTTATACTGATGCCAAAGAAATGGATAATGCGACGTATTGATGCTGCTGGGGAACAAAAGAAGTGACGTAAGTGAAAAGTTCACTTCATTTGAAGTGAACTGTTCAAAAAATTGAAACGTAAGAACTCCTCATCAGTAGATTAAAAAATGGAGAAGGTTCAAACTACAACAGGACTGGTCGACACAGAGAGCAGAATCACTGGCAACATTTTAAGCCTCCAAGCTTAAGAGAAAATAAAGAGTCTTTGCATGAACCAAGAAAGATCCAGGCCCTTAGATGCATACTTCTTTAGTCCATCTGTAGGCATTAGGATTAGGGTATAGGGTGTTTAACCAGGATCACCGAGGACCGCTTATTCCGTGATCGTCCCAGGAAGGTGATAGAGACATGGGACCTTGGTCTACCCCCCCTATTTCATGTACGCTGAGTCCACTGGTACCGGAATGAACCAAAGTTATGGGCAAGTGAAAAGCAGCCATATAAATGAAAGGGAGTGTCCAAAATTTCAGTAAGTGTTGCTGACATACAGTACTTTGCAGACACACAAAAGGCTCAGGTGGTGGGGGTCGAAGGACCCTGAACCACAAGTAGATCAGGACCAAAAAATTAACTCGGGACGGCTGAGGTGGCAGCGAGGCACACACTGGAAAAAACAAAGAACACAGGACAAGTTAGCCACCAGCAGGGAAAAAACGCTCAACATCTGTAGGTACAAAAGGCACACTAGAAAATGGGCTGAGAAGGTCAGGCACTACCGAACAAGACAGAATAATCTGGCACAGTGGTGGAGAGAGGACCATATTGTTGTGGAGAGGCTGATGAACTGATGATAGAACCCAGGTGCACCTCTGCTGTCACTCAGTGAGGAGGGAGAAGTCAGCCACACCCTCTGCTACACATACTGCAGAAAAAAGAACACCAGGGGGTGAGAGAGAGAGAGAGATATTTTTTTTTGGATTTTTAAAACAACTTTATTAGTCTCTTTTTTTATATATCAGTAAGACTAATAAATTACTTTAAAAGAAAAAAAAATATTTACATACATTCACAAATTACATAAGCACATCTCCATATACCAGTTCCCCTTCTAATACAGAGCAGAGAGCCCTCTGAAAACCGCAGACCTGCATAAATGAGTCCAGATCATCTGCTAGTTTGTAAAAACAGAAATCGACCCTTATTCTGGCCTTGATCATTTTTTACACATTAAAACCACATCCAGGTTCAGGTTCTCCTCCACCTTCCTCCTCCTGCTCGCATACACCGCTATTTTTGCCTGTCCTAAAACAAAATTTAAAACATGGCTTTTGTGTTTATGTTGACGAGTGTATTTAAAACCACAAATAAAAACCTGTTCGTTAAAAACAGGAACAGCATTAAAAGACAGTGACACTCATAGAAACAATGAAAGACAGTCTCTCTTTAGTCGCAGAAGGGACATTTGTCCTCCACAGATGTGTTGATGACGGACACAAAGGAGTTCACTGCAACGATCCCATGGAGGATCCTCCACTGGAGGTCTGCCTGTTTTTTGCACAGTGGAGGTTTGTAAAGAGACCTCCACGAGGGTCTATTTTCCGGGCCCAGGCCCAGATAACTTCTCCATGGAGTGTCAGTCCGCCCGTTCAGTGTGCTTTTATTTAGTGTTTTTACCATCAGCCTGTAGAGGGTTTTTCCTGAGGCCCCCTCCAGGGAGGCAGAAGGTGCAGGTTCCAAAAGAGGTCCAGAGCAGCCTTTGTAGTCTGGAGCCAAAACAATGGCAGGAAAAGAATCCTCACAGTGCGGAGAAATAGTCCCATTTTTATAACTATTTAAAAGCAGGCACTCATGTCCTGTCAGTTTTTGCCTCCAGTGGTCCAGGAGCTGTTTTGTTACCCTGGTGGACCTCAGTCCCAGCTGAGCAGCCAGTCCAGCAGGGTCCTCCAGCTGAGGTCCAGCCAGCTCCACCACTTGTCCCAGTGTGTAGACTCCTGCAGTCAGCAGCAGTCTGGACAGCGTAGCTCCTCCCCAGCTTGGATTGTCCAGGACAGTTCCCCACAGGACAGGTTCTTTGAGGAGCCAGAACAGGGAGTCCGCCTGCTTTGGTCTGCATTTCCTCAACAGGTTCCATACACTAAAAACACTCTTATAAAAACAGGGCAGAGATGATGTGCTCACAGTACTGGTGTTCATTAAAAACAGATTAAAATCCAGCCCCAGGTTGTTAAAACGTTTCAGGATGCACTGGGCTCTAGAGGTCTCCACAAAGCGTCCTTTGGTCCAGTTGACAGTCTCTGTGGGAACTGAAGACGGAAGGCAGCACCTCTGCTGGCTAGATGGACCAGGCCCTGCCCCCCCTCCTCTTTGGGCAGGAATAGGACACTCTGTGGAACCCAGTGCATCCTGTCCCAAAAAAAATCTATTAAAACCTTCTGTATCTGAGACAGGAGAGAAACTGGGGGATCGACACAGGCCAGCCGGTGCCATAGTGCAGATGAGACCAGGTTATTAATTATCAAGGTTCGGCCTCTGAAGGACATTTTCGGAAGGAGCCACTTCCACTTTTCAAGCCGACCTTTGACCTTTTCTAATACACTGTCCCAGTTTTTTCTGGTCCAGGTCTCATCACCCAGGAACACTCCTAGGTACTTAAGGCCACCCTTCTTCCAGACTAGACCACCCGGGAGCCTGATCCGATCCCCCAGCCTCTCCCCCACCATCAGAGCCTCGCTCTTCCTCCAGTTGACCTTTGCAGAAGAGATAAAACCAAAGTTTGTGACTATCTGTTAAAATGTCAATATCTCTCTGTGCGTTAGTTAGCACAATGAGGTCATCAGCATACACAGATTGTTTAAAGGAAGCATCACAATGAGGGAAACAAACACCTTGGAGATTGTTCCTTAACTTATGGAGCAGAGGCTCGATGGCTACAGAGTAGAGCATCCCAGAGAGAGAGCAGCCCTGCCTCACCCCCCTTTGAATGCTAAAAGGAGCACTCAGACCGCCGTTTATTTTTAGCACACTCGCAATGTCACTATAGAGGACCTGGATCATGGCTATCAAACCTGGGTTGAAGCCAAAGGCAGACAGAGTCTGCCATAAATACTGGTGTTCAACCCGGTCAAAAGTCTTTTCCTGGTCTATGGAAATAAGACCAGTGTCTACAGTCAATGAGCTGGAGAGTTCCAAAACATCACGAATTAAAGTGACATTGTCACTTATGAGTCTGCCGGGCACACAGTAAGTCTGGTCGGGGTGGATGATGGACCCCATCACCTCCCTCATTCTCAGGGCCAGAGCTTGGGACAGGATCTTATAATCCGTGCACAGCAGAGAGACCGGCCTCCAGTTTTTCAGGTCCTGCAGGTCTCCCTTTTTGGGCAGCAGAGTTATCATGGCCCTTCTGCAGCTCAGAGGCAGTTTTTTGTTTTCCAAGCTATTTGTCAGTACCTCGAGCAGGTCTGGTCCTATGTCAGACCAGAACGACTGAATTTAGATGGCGAATTTGCCAAAGTTTCTCGAGCCCTAGCGGCCACACCCTTTGACCTAATTACGTGCAGAGCACAACTTTTGCTCTGTTAGGTCTGGTGATAAATTGTACCAAATTTCAAGTTGATCAGACGAAATCCCTAGGACGAGTTCATTTTCATCAGAAAATCCGAAATTCAAAATGGCCGACATTCGTGTTCCAACTCCATAAAAACTCCTATGAGGAGGGGTTTTTGAAAATTTCAAGGGGGTGCTATGGGGCCATTTTGCCCCGCCCATTGGTGTGGACCACATCAGATGCTAGAGGTCGAAACCCTTGACCTGTGTATCAACTTTCATGATGATACGAGATTATTAGAGCCATCAAAAAATCCAAAAAACTGGTCACTTGCTATTACCACTGGGGGGCACCATGAGTAAGGCATGACATGAACATATTAGCACGTTCAGGGCTGAGTGCCCGTCATGCTCAGAAAATTTGAGGCTTCTCGGATAGAGTATGTGAACGTGAGACTAAAAGTCAACAGGGAGGCCCATCTATCCCTGGAGCTCTGCCGCTCTGCAGGCTCATCAGGGCTGAGGTCAATTCCTGCAGAGTCAGGTCTGCCTCCAGTTTGTGATTTTTCTCCATGCTTACCTTGGGGAGACCGCTGAGGAAGCTGCTGTGAACATCTGGATTTGGTGTCCATTCATCTTAAACAGGTCTCTGTAGAACCCCACAGCACACTTCCTGATCTCAGATAAGTCTGACATCTCAGAGCCGCTGTCTGTACGTAAAGAATGAATGATTTTCTGTTGTCCATTTTTTTGCTCCAACCCGAAGAAAAATTGAGAGGTCATGTCCATCGCTGAGATATTCAGGAAGCGAGACCTGACCAGAGCTCCCTGTGCTGTAACACCCAGCAGGTTGGCTATAGATGCCTTTTTGGATTTGAGGGAGTCTAAAAGCCCTCGATCTCCTGTAGACTCTGCTAAAGACTGCAGCTCTACGATCTCCAGGTCTCTCATTGACCGGGTCAGATCTCTAGTGACATTCCGGGTGTGCTGTTGGCAAAGCTGCTTAATTTGGGCTTTGCCAAAATCCCACCATCGCTGAATACAGCTGAAGGCAGGTTTGCTCTCCCTGTGGGACACCCAAAAATACTTAAAAGCAGTTTTAAAAACCTGGTCGTTTAAAAGGCTGGTGTTAAAGTGCCAATAGGCGCTTTTAAAATATACATTTTTGATAAAAATGGAGCAGGAGAGGAGACAGTGATCAGTAAAACCCACAGGTTGAATGTGACATTTCTTAAAAATGTTCACATGGTGATTAAAACAATAAAACTGGTCTAATCTGGCTAGAGATAAACCATTTGCTCGAGAGTGACTCCAGGTGTACTGCCTCCGGTCTCTATTAAAGATCCTCCAGACATCAGACAGCTCATATGTTTCAATTAGCTGCCTGATTTTGTGGGATGAGGCAGAGTGAGGCTCAGGATGATTCCTGTCCAGGTTATGATCAACTGTACAGTTAAAATCACCCCCTAAAAACATAAAATCATCACTGTTAAAAGTTCTAAAAGTATCAGAAAATGCCATCCTCTCCACACCGTTGGTGGGAGCGTAGACGTTTAAAAACACCATCTTTAACTTTTCAAACTGAGCTTTTACTTTTAATAAAACACCTGGAATAATTTCCTCCACCTCATAAGAAACCGGTAAAAACCTTCTGGAGAATAAAATCCCCACCCCTCCCCCTGCAGCTGGATTTGTGGCTTAAAATGACCTCCCCATTAAAAGCCCTCCTCCAGTCACTCTCAGTGTCTACAGTACTGTGGGTCTCCTGTAGAAACATTACATCTACTGCCCTCAGCTCCATTAATTTAAAAATAGCCGCTCTCTTAAAGTCAGTCCTAGCTCCATTTACATTTAACGTGCTGATTTTAAAATCACACATTTGTAAAAGAGAGACAACAATTAAAAGACCAATCATTAAGGAAGAGCAGCACCAGATGATTTTAACAGTCATCTTCTTCACTTATGATTTGTGCTTTCACTCTTAAAACTATCTTCTTCAACCTATAAACCTCCTGGTCTGTGAGCACATCATTGCCTCCTCTACCAGACTTCCTGGTCAGAGACCTGGCTGACCTGAGGAAGAGTCTGAGGTCAGAGGTCTCTGACCTCAGGCAGCCTGGCCCCCTTAGTTTTCTCTAAGAACAGTTTAATGTCAGCAGGAGAGAAAAGAGAGGACTGAGAGGTCGCTCTCAGTTAGTGCTCTGATCATCCTTCTGGTTTTTATACTGTTTTGCACAGATTCCACGCGCTTTCTTTTCTGTGAGATTTTTAACATTTCCTCATCAGACATGTCTTCCTCATCGATAATGTCATCATACACTGATAGGTTTACATTCAGGGCTTCACTGTTAGCAACAGAGACACTTTCTTCAGCTGTCTCTGGCTGATCACTATTTCCCTGGTCCTCTCTGTCCTGACCACCACTGCTAGAAGTTGCGGGGGGGTCGCTCCTCGCGGACGAAGCTGCCCCGACTGGAGGTACCGGAGTCCCCCGGACCGGGACTACCGGGTCCAGATCCCGCGCAGGCCCACCCACCACGGGAGGGACCGGAGCTGAATCCGGACCCGGAGTCTCCGGGACCGGAGGCGCCACGGCAGCCTCCGTTTGATCTCCACCATCCGGTGGATCGTTAGATCCGTTAGTGTCTCTCAGGATCATGTATACCTGCCTCCTGTGGCACACTACATGTTTCAACTTTGGTGATTTACACCCTAAAGAAACCATCTTTATTGCTGACACCAGCTGGCCGTGTCGGGACAGTTCTTTAGCTAGCACCTCATTTTTAATGAATGGGGGAGTGTTCGATATGATCACTTTAGTAGCCGGGCTGACGAGGGGGAGAACGGGAGTAAAAGTGTCTTGTATGACTACACCTTTCTCCACCACCTCGCCAACCTTAGCCGGGCTATCAAGGAACATTACAATGGCCCCGTTCATACGGGAGGCAGACTTCACGCTGCCGTACCCGACCACCTCTCCCACCGCCAGACCGGCCTCCTCCACGGAGCACCGCACCCCCGGCACGAGTTTGATCGCATGACTGCGAGTCAGCTTCTCAAACTCGGCCGGGGCCGCCTCCACCACCGGCATTGTGCTGCAGAGAGCACGCTGCCTCCAAACAAATCAAATAAAACAACAAACAACACACACACCACTACTCACGGAACTAAGACAACTCTAACTAAACAGAACAATCACTAACACATAAACACAAAGAGAATGATAGAAAAGAAACTTACACACCGCAACTCACTCAAACTGCTCTCAGCTCCACTCAGTCAGTCCATTCACTCAGAGAGAGAGAGAGAGAGAGAGCACAAAAACCCAAACCACACCACACATAAGTCAAATTTAGTGAGTGGATACATGGGCCTGGACCCACATCTGATCCTAAACTTAACCATTTCCCCTAGTGTCTGCTAAACCTAAGAGTTCCCAGCCCTATAGATAAGTCTACAAGTAACTAAAACAAGTATTTGGACTCTTTAGTTGTGCCTCAGTGGTCCTGTGTCCTCTAGGGATTAGGTCTACCCAACTGGTCTACTACTGCCTTAGCAAACAGCAGCAGAACAGCTGGGAAGACCCAATTCCCAGAGTTCACAGGACCACTGAGGCACTTAAGCCCCCACGCCACGGCAAGGCAGAGTCCACGTGGAAGGGTTTTTTTTTTTTTTTTTTTTTTTTTTTAATAAAATAAGTGACTAATAAATAACTGATGTCTTTTTAAGTAATAAATTTTAAGTTTAGTTTTAAGTAAGTAAACAAGTGATTTTGTTAAGTAAGTAAACAATAAGTGAACAATGAAGAAGTGATTTTGTTTAAGTGAACAATAAATAAGTGAATTTTTTTAAGTAAGTAAACAAATCACTGAACAATGAATGAGTGAAATTTCCACTATGTCCCAACTCACAGCTACATTAACTTGTTCTGAAATGCCTCAAAAGACCTAGATGGGTGCTTGTTTTGGATGCAAGTCTTTTTGTATATCTCATAAGCCTCCTTTGCTTTCGTGGGCACAAAGGACAGTTCCTGAGCTGTCCACTTCTTGCACGTGTAGGCTGGGAAGTCATGCTGCACGGGTAGGCTGGGAAGTCATGCTGCTCATCCACGTCCTGCGCATCCTCTTCAGGGATGTCCTCCCCAGGACGATCAGTTTGTTGTGGTAGCTTCGTGAAGGGTTGCGTCTTCTGGACCAGGCGAGTTGGTATGTCCTCATGCAGTTTCCATACTGTCATGTTAAACACCTTCTTCTTCTTACCAAAGTATTTCAGAAAAAAAAAAATCACCACCTTCATAAAATGACACTGATTGGCCTTCTCCACAGCTTTTTCCAGCAAAGAGATGATGAAAACTGAGTGTCTCCTCAAGATGTGGAATTTGGACGTGTCAAAGATGCCCTGCTTGCGGATAGAGGGGCGACCCTTGTCCTCATCACTGAGGTTCCTCAGCAACTCTTTGAAGTTGTCAATAACACTGTTCAGCATCTCCAATGCAAAGGTTCTTATGCAGCAACCTTGAATCTGGGTTCTGTGCATCGGCTGGAACAGCTGTGAGCAGGAGATGGTACCCACCATCTGGATATGCCACGGTGTGACCAACACAGTGCCTCAAGGCCTGCAGGCCTTTGTTGCTGTAGTGCTTCAGGTCCATGTGCTTCTTAATGAAATTGTAATGTGAGGTCAAGTAGCAGGATAAGTGATTTTTTTTAAAGTAAACAAGAAGTGAACAATAAATAATTGAATTTTTCTAAGTAAGTGAACAATAAAAAAGTGATTTTCTTTTAAAAGTAAACAATAAGTGAACAGTAAATAAGTGTTTTTTTTTTTTTACGTAAGTGAACAATAAAAAAGTGCTTTTTTTAAGTAAGTAAACAATAAGTGAACAATAAATAAGTGATTTTTTTTAAGTAAGTAAAGAAGTGAACAATGAATAAGTGAAATTTCCACTATGTCCCAACTCACAGCTGCTTTAACTTGTTCCGAAATGCCTCAAAAGACGTAGCTGGGTGCTCGTTTTGGATGCATGTCTTTTTGTATATCTCATACACCTCCTTTGCTTTCAGTCTCTTGTCTGTGGGCACAAAGGACACTTCCTGACCTGTCCACTTCTTGGATGTGTAGACTGGGAAGAACATGGCAGTGGGCCTCTCCATTGGTTGGATGTCGTGCTGCTCATCCACAGCCTGCACATCCTCTTCAGGGATGTCCTCCTCAGGACGATCAGTTTGTTGTGGTGGCTTCATGAAGGGTTGCGTCTTCTGGACCAGGCGAGCTGGTATGTCCTCATGCAGTTTCCATACTGTCATGTTAAACACCTTGGGAAATGTAAAACATAACAGAATCTGGAGCTTCTGCAGGTCTTTCTGTGAGCAGGCATGGCTCATTTCAGTGAGAAGGTCTCTGAGGTGGTTGAAATCCACATAGTCCCCATTCATCACCATCCCAATACAGGTGACGAATGTGAGGACTCGCAGCTGGATGTTTGGTGTCTTGTCCATTGCAGGAGGGAGACGTGACAGCACTTTCACCATCCATGGCATTCCATGCTCCCTGTATTTCTCCAGGTTTCTCGAGTAGGTGAACGAACCCCTCTCCATCTCGACACACACTTTCAGAGTCAGACTTGCCACTTTGGAGATGGGAAAAGGCTTGCACCCACTGTGGTGGACCTGTACATAGTCTCTGAAATTCCACCAGACTCTCTTCCTTCCTCTGATGTCCCTGAACTTGATGGAAGGGAAGAAGTTAAGCTTCATCTCCATAAACCCTTGCAGGAGACACTCCTTCACATCTCCACCAGCCTGGGTCACCAATTTCCGAGCTTGGGTGAAAGTGTAGGGGCAAGGGAAGGAGTCCTTCTCTGCCAGGTCCTCACAGAGTGTCTCCAGGGGCCAGGCACCTACCAGCTTTCCAGGAGGGTTGTCGGATTTCAGCGCAGCCATTGGGGTGTCCATGTTCCTCTTGTAGAGATCTTGGATCAGCACCATCACTGGAGCGGCCTCTGTGACTGGTGGTGCAGCCTCAAGTGTCTGGCACAGAGGGAAGATCCTCTGAATCCGCTTCTTCTGCAGCTCGTCCCTAGTCCAATTGTGCAGAGGAGGCAGCGTTTCCCCTGCACTTGCAGCAGAATGTGGTGCCAGGCCAATGAAGCCTCTCTCACGGCTGATGCTCTTGGGATTCACGGTGTTGGTGCCCAGGCTCACACTAATCTGGAAATCCAGTGGGGACAGAGGTCGACCGTACATGAGCTCTTCTATGGCCAGCTCACATTGGTACGCCTTCCACGTGTCGTCGTAGCGGCCCACATTTACGCTCTTCTGGTAGACTTCTGACAGGCTGTTGACCAGATAGAGGAGGACATCCCGCAGGACAGACAGGACACCATGGCCGCCACAGTCCCGGAAGGGCACAATGAGTGCATGCTGCTCAAGCAAGGTGCACAGATTGTCCAGGTTGAAATGCTGGGATGGATCAGTCTCAAACATCAGCCTCCCCTCAAACCTCACCACCTGCTCGATCCTGCAATACAGCTTCCCCACCATCCTTTCGTGGAGGTCCCGCATGTGCCTAATATACCTACCAGCCCGGGTCAGGATGGTTGTTTGGAAGTTGGGGTGATTCAACCCACACGTGGCAACGGCACCGGTCACAGGATGCTTGAAAGGCAATCCAATATGGGCATGTGGTGAGTCCACATAGAGCTGAAGGAATGTGACTGTCCCATGCTGCTCCAACATACGGAGCAAGTCCTCACTCACATCCATGTTGCTGTTGTCCAGATTATTCTGAAAACCTGTCTTTGGCTAACACATTGCAGGCATAGTGGAGAGAGACTGAACTGCACTCTGAGGGATCAATGATGTGTTAGAAAAAGCACCACCTTCGTGAAAGGACACTCGTTGGTCTTCTCCACCGCTTTATCCACCAAAGAGATGATGAAAGCAGAGTCTCTCCTCAAGATGTGGAATTTGGACGTGTCAAAGGTGCCCTGCTTGCAGATGGAGGGGCGACCCTTGTCCTCATCACTGAGGTTCCTCAGCAACTCTTTGAAGTTGTCAATAACACTGTTCAGCATCTCCAATGCAAAGGTTATGTAAAGGTTCTTATGCAGCAACCTTGAATCTGGGTTCTGTGCATCGGCTGGAACAGCTGCGAGCAGGAGATGGTACCCATCATCTGGATATGCCACGGTGTGACCAATACAGTGCTTCAAGGCCTGCAGGCCTTTGTTGCTGTAATGCTTCAGATCCACGTGCTTCTTAATGAAGTTGTAATGTGAGGTCAAGTAGTCATAGCGAAGTGTGGGGAGGAGGAGGTAGTGAAGGCCACCTTGTAGGGCTTGGAGCTTGTGGAATTCCACAACCAGCCCATCAATGTCGAACGAAAAGTCCAGCAAAGAATGAGGATTAGGGATGTTGGCTGAGTGGATGGCTATGGTCTCCACAGCATGTAAGAAATCCCCCATGTTTTCAAACTTGTCAACGCAAGCTGGTGGTGTTCATAACACCAACATCAAAAAGATTGTTTTCCCCAGCCATGCTTTGTATGAAGGGGTTATGGTTGGCAGTATGGCAGTTATTTTTGTGGCAATACGAGGGTTAATACGAAGTTAAGGTAATCGACAACGCCACCTCGGGTTAGGGCCCAAGGACCCGTACTGGCAATCAGTTATCAGCCCTTACAAAAGGACGCTCAGGTTCGTTCACTCAGGGAGGGCAAGAGACGGAGTTCAGTTATCATAGATAACGTTTTATTCACTAAATAAATAGCGTAACACACACAAAAAAATAAATAAATAAAAGAGCCCAATTGGAAAAGAAAAAGGGGGTACAGGCTGAAGCTTACCGGCTGGGGGAGGTGTCGACAGGGGATGGTGACATCAAAAAAACAAAAGGAACACCCCACTCACACAGCAATGAAACGTGAAGTGCACACAAAGAAAATCTGGAATGGACAACACGCTCACACAGGGGGATCACCACCACCCGGAGGAAACCACCACCACCACCTGCGACCCGTAAGGGGACGGGCCGAAGCACCTCGGCCACAATGGAGACATCGGAACTATGAAAGAGTTACGGTTTGAGTTACAAGAATGCTAATGAATGTACACGGACAACACGCTAAGGAATGCCTACCTGTGCTCTGAGGCACGCAGCGGACACAACGACCCGGAAAGTGACGGGCCGAAGAGGCAGGAAGCGAGAGGCCGGGAGGTGGCACTGGGCCTACCTTTATCCCCTCTCCTAAACAATGATTGGCTCAGCCAGCCAGAGAAGTGCAATATGGCAGTGGTACCTCATACCACTACATTTTCTTCAGTGTGTCCTGGGGGGGAGACTAAAACACAATGCCATACGATTGTAACACATCAGCTGTGATTTATTGTAGGCTATTGAAAGCATTCAAATGTCCCAAATAAGGCTATTGAAACACCAAAAACTTGACTTTATAGAATGCCACAGGTTAAATGTGGTGCTCTTATTGAATTTGATTTCATTTCATCGGCCTCATGTTAACAGGGGACTTACTATGTCAAGCTGGTACATTTCCCACTAAAACACACAGCAAGCTGCAAAAATGCAACAGAATCAACCCGAGTTCACATAAAAATGCATTAAGACAGACAAATTGTGCTACAAAAGTACAGCTCAAGAAGGGTGCACTTACCCACATGAAGTCCTCTCTCTTGCTGTGCGCCTCCACTCACCCAACTCCTCTGTGAAGCTCACACTTGTTCGCCAATCAGAGAGGCCAGACATTTAAGACCTCATTAACCCACCCACCCCTTCCCCCCCTGCAGATGTCAGATAGGCTTCACTTTCCCCAAACAGGCCTCGTCATTCTGTATGACATGATCATGGATATTTTGATTTTCTGAATTAAAAACATTGAATTATTAAAATAAAATGGTGATTAAAACACTACCAAAATAATGCCTACCGCATCAGCCGCGGAGGCACACTTATGGGATTTGAATTAATTTCATCGGCCTAATGTTAACAAGGGGCTTACTATCTCAAGATGCTATATTTCCGACTAAAACACACAGCTAGCGACGGAAATGCAACAGAATCAGCCCGAGTTCACATAAAAATGCATTAAGACAGACAAAATGTGCTAAAAAAAAAACAGCTCAACAAGGGCGCACTTACCCG
The DNA here is from genome assembly GCA_029721515.1 of Synanceia verrucosa. NCBI lineage: Eukaryota > Metazoa > Chordata > Actinopteri > Perciformes > Synanceiidae > Synanceia > Synanceia verrucosa. The sequence goes on from CM056563.1 coordinate 22,664, forward strand.
CATGAAGTCTCAGCGTGCGCCTCCACTCACCAGGAGTTAGGTGAGTACATCCGGCAGCACGATGGTCAGCACGATGGTCATCGTGCTGCCGGATGTAATTATTTATTTATTTATTTTATTTTATTAAGTTTAAAACCATCATATATATATATACACAAACAAGGCATGAAATCACCATCCTTTTACTTTGGGTTAAACATGATGTAAAAATAGGGACTAACACACAGGATTGCGAATGTAATGCATTTTATGACCTGATTTATAGGCTTATATGTTTTTTTTTTTACTTTGGAACGGGAGAGAAGGTGGAAAGATGGAAAAAGAGAAAGACGGTGCACGCATGCCTCACACACACACATATGTGAGAAATAATATAAATACTAGAAAACCGCAAGCGGTTATGTAGGGCCCTCGCGGTATGTCGCCGTCGGGTATCAGATGGGGACGGCAGTGCGAGCAGGGGGAAATAAACGTCAAGCAATTTGGCCAATACACTAAGGAGTTTCAGCCATTTGATGGTTCAATGTGGAAATCCAGCCAAAATGTAACGTGGAAAGAAAATGGCGACTTCCTGTTTGGAATAGAGAATTGGTCCAAGACACTTTTTTGTGCATCTTGTCAAGGTACCGATTTTCGTATACCAACTCCATAAAAAACCTTATGGGGAGGGGTTTTTGAAAATTTCAAGGGGGCGCTATGGGGCCATTTTGCCCCGCCCATTGGTGTGGACCACGTCAGATGTTAGAAGTCGACACCCTTGACCTGTGTATCAACTTTCATGATGATACGGGTTTATTAAAGCCATCAAAAAGCCCAAAAAAACTGGTCACATGCTATTACCACTGGGGGGCCCCATGAGTAAGGCATGACATTAATATATTAGCACGTTCAAGGCTGAGTGCCCATCATGCTCAGAAAATTTGAGGTTTCTCGGATAGAGTATGTGAACGTGAGACTCGTTTGAATTTAGACGGCGAATTCGCCAAAGTTTCTTGAGCCCTAGCGGCCACGCCCTTTGACCTAATTACGTGCAGAGCACACCTTTTGCTCAGCTATGTCTGGCGATGAAATGTACTAAATTTCAAGTCGATCGGACGAAATCCCTATGACGAGTTCATTTTCATCAGAAAATCTGATTTCATGTTCCAACTCCATAAAAACTCCTATGGGGAGGGGTTTTTATGGAGTTGGAACATGAATGGCTATGGAGCCATTTTGACCATTTATGGATGTGGCCCCCATCAGATGTTAGAGGTCGTCACCCTTGACCTGTGTATCAAATTTCATGATGATACGACTTTTTAAAAGCCATCAAAAAGCCAAACATATTTTCTTGGCGAAAAATTGGAAGACACGGCGCCGCCATACGGACGCCATTTTTCATAGCTTCACGGGGTTCATAATGTAGCTTCACCAATGTGTTGTGGATGTTTTAGAAGTGGAATGAAGTCGATGGGGTCAACTATGTCGTATCAGAACATGTAAACGTAAAGGGTGGCGCTGTGGAGGAATTTGGCCACGCCCCTGGGCGGGGACCACATCAGATGTTAGAGGACGCCAGCCTTGACCTGTGCATCAATTTTCATGATGATACGAGTTTATTTAAACCGTCAAAAAGGCAAACGTATATTCTTGAAAAATTGTCAAAAATTGACGCGCCGCCACACGGGCGCCGTTAGCCGTAGCCTCACAGCGTTCGGACTGTAGCTTCACTGAGTTGTTATTTATGTTTTAGAAGTGTAATGAAGTTGATGAAGTAAATTATGTGAAATCAGTAAAAGTAAAAAGTAAGAACGGGTCACTTCCTGTTACCACCGGGGGGCGCCATGAGTAAGGCTTGATATGAATATATCAGATCGTTCAGGGCCGCAACCCATCATGCTCAGAAAATTTGAAGTTGCAAGGATCGACTATGTGAACGTGAGAGCCGTTCGAATTTAAACGGCAAATTCGCCAAAGTTTAGCAAGTCCTAGCGGCCACGCCCTTTGACCTAATTACGCGCAGAGCACAACTTTTGCTCAGCTAGGTCTGGAGATGATCTGTACCAAATTTCACGTCGATCGGCGAGTTCATTTTCATCAGAAAATCCAAAATTCAAAATGGCCGACTTCCTGTTGGAATTTCAGCTTCCTGCCAACAGACAATTTTGTTTGTCTGGGTTTGGTTAACATGTGTAGTGATTTTCGTTGAGGTACGCCAAAGTTGGTGATTTTCCCTATGGGGATTTTTCAACTTTGTAGGTGGCGCCATTCAGCCATTTTGCATGCAACGTGTTCGAATACCCCAAAATATCGAATTTCGGGGCGGGCCGCAGGAATGTACAAATTTATACAACTTTTTAACAGTGGGAAAGGGGCGAAAATTGGGAAAACAGATGTTCAGGAATAATAATAATAATAATAATAATAACTAGCGCCCCCCGGGGCACTGACGGGCCCGAGCCGTGTGCCCCACCTTCCCTTCGCGCCGCAACGTCCCCCCCGAGCGCCTGCCGACACCTGTCATCGGCCGGCCCTGCTACTGATTTGTGGGGTGCACAGAATGTTATGTATTGATAGTTTACTAAGCAGCAGTAATTGTCTTGTGAGTCAAGCGCCAAGAAAAGTTACGTTTTCAATCTTGTCCTCTTGTTGTAGTGATGTTGTGAGTCAAGCTTTACAATTGTGTACTATTTATCGGATTTTGTTGCGAGTACCTTAAAGAGATATGATATTAAAATGAGATTGCTGAATTACAAAGCCTGACTTAATTAGCTGTACTTAGCGAAATGCCCGTCACTTTATTGCATTCATTAGTCTCCACTAGTCTTGTAAATAGCATGTGCCTCTATTGCTAATAAAAATGATATTTTATACCTTCTCAGTTCACATCTACAGATTGAAAAATGTCAAACTTTGAATCGCCGCCACGGCCGCGCCCTTGAAGCTACACACATGATTTTTGAACATGATGTTCCCAGACATCTAAACTACAGACTGGAGGTGAAATAACATCTTAATTGTACCTCGTTTACTTTGGAGGCAGCCATTTGTACATGCTTGTTTGAAGCGCTACTCCGGTTTTGAGGGGCTGCCATTTCTAAACTGAGCATATTATGGTAAAGCTGTGATCAACTTTTGTAGGTCACTAGTGTGGGTACTTGTGACAGCAGTTTCAGATGTCTAGCATTAAATCCCTAGGAGGAGATAATTTTTGAAAATACCCTAAAAATTAGGTGAAAAATGGAAATGCCGATATTTCAAGTCAAAATGGCCGACTTCCTGTAGGGCGTGGCCCATGGGTCCAAGAGGCTTTTTTGTTGGTCTTGGAGTCCTTCACAATCCTACCGAATTTCATCGCTGTGGGTCGCACACAGGGGCAGGGCTGAATCTTTGAAAATTTCTAGATGGCGCCATTGAGAGATTTTTGGGTGGGTCTCCATTTTTACGTTGGAATCGTCAAGAGGCCACCCCTACTAACCTGTGTACCAATCTTCATGAGGTTGTGACATTCCTAGGCCATGTGGCAGAAGGCTACGTTTCTGAAATATGGAATAGCGCCACCATAACGCCGTTGCATGAAACGTCTTTCTGATTTTTTTCTACATTCAGCTGTGCACCAGGCACACTGTGACCGAATTTCAGTCTGATCGCATCAATTCAGAAGGACTTAAAGGCCAAAATGTGCAAGAACACGTTCGTCTTCACCACTAATTGGCGCTACAACACATGGAGGCAAGTTTTGTGTCAATGGGTGCGGGGCTGAACCTCTAATAAATGACTAAAATCTAGTGGAGGTGGGACCAGGTATGACAGAGTTATGCCCACTTTTATGTTCACCAAGCCACGCCCAACTTTGCGGCGCCCTGATGGCCACGCCCTTTGGCGAGGAGCTATGAAATGCAATTGGCCATCAAGTACAAGGAGTTTGTGATTTTTTGAGCTACCTTGGACATCTCTAATGTGAAGTCCGTAGAAGCTGTGCATGAAAACAAAAAAGTGTTTTTTTTGGCATTTTATAGATGGCGCTGTTGAGCACAGAAATGAATCACTGTCTATGTGTTAAGGACTAAGGAGCGCATCATCCCAGAAAATTTAAGCTTTTTTAAAGCAACAATGCCTGAGTTATTGCAGCTTAATCGTTTGAAAAAGTACCTCTAACTTAGGCGCCCCCTAGGGGTCAGAGCACCAGGCGTCAATTTGGACAGACTATTTTTTAAAAAATCCGTTACGTAGCTATGATCAACCTGACACCAAGATTGGAAGGAACAACCCTATAATGACTGGAGGAAAAATTGAAAAGCAATAGCTGTTTTACTATGACTCAGCATATTTTTGCTCATAAAAAAATTCATAACTCCTTCCCTGTGCATTTTAGAGAAAAGTTCAACTTAGCAAAATGGAAGGCCTTGAGCACCTCTACGCACCTGCAAAATTTCATAGCCCAACAAAGAACTCGCCGGGCGTGACAAACTATAGGGGGCGCCACTGAGCCATTTCTTTTCTGACCTGTGCGCCGCCATTAGAATACTTCAATTTTCGCCGGACCCGAGACGTGTGCTGAATTTCAGCATTTTCCGTGCACGTTAAAGCCCTGAAAAACTTGAAAAAGTTGCCAGAATAATAATAATAATAATAACTAGCGGCCCGCGGGGCGCTGACGGGCCCGAGCCGTGTGCCCCGCCTTCCCTTCGCGCCGCGCAGTTGCGGCGCAACGTGCCCCCCGAGCGCCCACCGACACCTGTCATCGGCCGGCCCTGCTACTGATTTGTGGGGTGCACAGAATGTTATGTATTGATAGTGTACTAAGCAGCAGTAATTGTCTTGTGAGTCAAGCGCCAAGAAAAGTTACATTTTCAATCTTGTCCTCTTGTTGTAGTGATGTTGTGAGTCAAGCTTTACAATTATGTACTATTTTACAATCGGATTTTGTTGCGAGTACCTTAAAGAAATATGATATTAAAATGAGATTGCTGAATTACAAAGCCTTACTTAATTAGCTGTACTTAGCGAATTGCCTGTCACTTTATTGCATTCATTAGTCTCCACTAGTCTTGTAAATAGCATGTGCCTCTATTGCTAATAAAAATGATATTTTATATCTTCTCAGTTCACACCTCCGATGTCAAACTTTGAATCGCCGCCACGGCCGCGCCCTTGAAGCTACACACATGATTTTTGAAAATGATGTTCCCAGATATCTAAACTACAGACTGGAGGTGAAATAACATCTTAACTGTACATCGTTTACTTTGGAGGCGGCCATTTGTACATGCTTTTTTGAACCGGCACTGCGGTTTTGAGGGGCTGCCATTTCTAAACTAAGCATATTATGGTAAAGCTTTGATCAACTTTTGTAGGTCACTAGTTGCCACCTGCACATGTGGTAAAGCAGAAAAGGACAGCAAAATCAGAAAAGATAAAGAAGATGCACGTAAATTACTCACACAACTTGCTGCCCAATTGTCTGGTGATTCTGCAACATTTAACAGTGTTGAAGAGTTTTTCGCACATGTACAAATTAACCAGGACGCCTTTGAACATGCTTACAAACTTCTGGGTAAAAATGAAACGACAGCCAAATGAGCAATGGATTAATCCATTTAATAACATCTTACTGTCTGCTTGGAATGCAAACATGGACATACAGTTTGTGGCAGACGCTTATGCCTGCATTGTCTACATCATTTCTTGTATTTCAAAAGCAGAACGACAAATGGGATTGTTGTTAGCAAATGCACATCGCGAAGCAACTAATGAAGGCAACTTAGAAGCAAAAGAAGCTATGAAAAGGATGGGAAAGGTTTACTTTAATCACAGAGATGTCAGTAATCAAGAAGCAGTTTACAGGCTAACAGGTATGCATTTAAAGGAAACATCAAGGGCGGTGGTTTTTGTTCCAACAGGGGACCACCAAGTAAGAATGAGTTTGCCTATAAAAGTCTTACAGCAAAAGGCAGCAAACGCAGATGTCACTGACAGCGACATGTGGATGACTAGCTTTGTGGATCGATACAAGAGCCGGCCCAGAGACAATACTTTTGAGGACATGTGTGTAGTGGAATTTGCCTCTGAGTATCGTATTCTGACCAACAACGACAGATCGCCCAACAGAATCATGTTGGAGAACAATTGCGGTTACATCTTGAAACGTACAAGATCGCAGCCTGCTGTTGTAAGATATGCACGATTCTCTGCTACTAAACATCCAGAGCATTTTCACCAGAGTCTCTTACAGCTCTTCCTTCCATATCGTAATGATGCACAATTAAAGCCTGAAAACTTTAACAGTTTTGAAAACTTTTACTTGTGTGGACATGTACAGTTTTGTGATGGACAACTGCACTCTGTGAAAGCAATTGTAGACTCTAACAGATTCAAATATGAGCAAGAGGCTGAAGATTTACAAAAAGTAATTGATGCTGTCATTTTAGATGCAGCCATTGAGGACGCATGGGGTCAAATGTGTCCTGAACAAGAGCTACAATGGTTAGAAAGTATACAGGAACAAGCCCAAATTGTTCAAGAGGATGAAAATCCTGAATGTAACATCCCAGACTTGGCAGTTCCCACACAGATTGCTAACATAACTACAAGTAACACTTTGACACAGAAGGAGGATTTACAGTTAAAACGCTCTGTCAATCCACTACAAGCACAGGTGTTCTTTCAAATTAAACAGTGGTGCCTTGACTATTTACATGGTAAAAAAACAAATCCCTTTCACTTGTTTATCACAGGAGGTGCTGGGACTGGAAAAACTCACCTAGTTAAAGCTATTCAATATGAGTTGAGCAGGTTGCTCGCACCACAGTGCCGCAACCCAGACAACATTAGTGTTTTGCTGACTGCTCCGACAGGCATTGCTGCATTCAATCTGCAGGCAACAACCATTCACAGGACATTCAGTATCGGCAAACACCTTCGCTTACCTTACACACCTTTAGGGGAGGAAAAGCTAAATAGTCTGCGTGCTAAATGTTGTGATGTAAAAGTTGTTATTATTGATGAGATTTCAATGGTTGATCACAACATGTTAGCTTACATCCATGGATGGCTGCGCCAACTAAAACAAACTGGCACTGACGCGCCATTTGGTAATGTCAGTATTATCGCTGTTGGAGACTTTTATCAGTTACCTCCAGTTAAAGGAAAACCACTTCACACTGACAATTTTGGACTTGACCTCTGGGATTTGTTTAAAATGGTGGAATTAAAAGACATTGTGCGTCAGAAAGATGTTGCATTTGCTGGCCTTTTAAACAGAATACGGACCCGTAGCAAGGACACAGCCCTATTAACAGCTGATGTGGAAACTTTAAAAAGTCGTGAAACTGGTGAACAAAGCTCTGCTTTACATATATTTCCAACAAATGCACAGGTGCGGGACCACAACTTAGAACAACTTCACAGGCTCTGTCCTGACATTGTACAAATAGATGCTCAGGATTATGTCAATAACCCTACAACTAACAAGCTAGAACTAAAGCAAGGACAACATGCTGTTACTTACAATACCTGTCTGCCTGCTCATTTGTCCTTGGGACAAGGTGCTCGCGTTATGTTATGTAAGAATATTGATGTTAGTGATGGCTTGGTCAATGGTGTTTGTGGTTCTGTAACTGATGTCATTTATTCAGCGCAGAAAACCTTTCCGCAGAAGGTTTTTGTGAAATTTGATGATGAGAGTGTTGGCAGGCTGAAAAGGCAAATGTTGCCAATGGCTGCAGCTCACTTACTTGGGTCTACACCTATTGAGCCAGAGGAAGAGCAGGTCACAAAGAAAAGCGGAATGCGCCGTCAGTTTCCGCTTAAATTAGCTTGGGCCTGTACTGTTCACAAAGTCCAAGGGCTCACAGTCAACAACGCAGTGGTTTCTTTGAGCAAAGTCTTTGCAGGTGGACAAGCTCATGTGGGTTTGAGTCGAGTTACAACTCTGGCTGGGTTAATCATTCAAAACTTTCGTGAGAAAAGTAGCTACTGCAGAGATGAGATTAAACATGCTTTACAAAAGATGACCTCATTCTTGAATCCTGTTGTCGAACATGAAATCACTGACAACACTTTAACAATTTTCCTCATGAATGTGCAGGGTTTGCACGGGCACGTTTCAGATTTGGAAAAATGCAGTTGCAGCCTCACTGCATTGCTGTGACTGAAACATGGCTTACAACTGATTTCCCTGTAGAATCATTTCAGATTGCTAACTACTCTTTCCACAGTTTTCCACGTTGTCATGCTTACCGTGACAATGAGTTGCGGTACAAAAAGCACGGAGGTGTTGTTTTGTACACTCTGAATAATGTAGCATTTGAGCATGTCTACATGCCTTGTGTGAATCTGGAGTGTTGTGTATTCAACTGCATTCCCCACAACACATTACTTGTTGTCATCTACAGACCTCCCAAATACTCAATGGACACTCTCAAAACAAATTTAGGGCATTTACTGACTCTCCTGGATAATATATCAACTAACATTGTACTGATGGGAGACTTCAACAATGACATTCACAAGTCGAGCACACTCATCAACTTTTTCAAACAAAAGGGTTACAGCCAATGGGTGCAAGGTTCAACTACAGAAAAGAACACACTGATAGATCATGTCTACGCAAAAAGGACACAATTCAACATTTCTGCTACAGTCATACCCACATACTTTAGTGACCATGAAGGGCGTTTTTGTACAATTTCTAGTAAATAAATATTGTTTATAAGTCTTAATTCTTAAGTCTTAATAAGTCTTAGTAAATGTAAGTCTTTGTCGTCACGTTATCATTAATTATATTTGTTTTGTCCATAATATGTGTGTTTGTATGTGTGTGTGTGTGTGTGACAGCACATGTCTGTGTGTGTGTTGGTGTGTGTGACGTGTCTATGTTCAGGATCACATAATATGTTCTTTTGAACCTTTTGAACCTTTTCTTTTGAATCTGTACGTGTGTAGGTGTGTGCTCATTTGTGTCTGTGCGTGTGTGTGTGTGTGTGTGTGTATGTGTGTCTGTGTGTGTGGGTGTCAGCGCGTGTGTGCATATGTATGTTTGTTTGTGAGGTAGGGGAGGTGTGCACGTGTGCCTGTGCGTGTGTTGGTGTGTGTGCATGTGTGTGTGTGTGTGTGCGTGTGCGTGGTCTGCCTTGTGGTGCCAGTAGTGGTTGTTGCTTACCTACTACCATCTACATGGTAACAGGAGTTGATTGGGCTTGACGTGCCGAGGCAGCTTGTACACAACCTTAAAACTGTCTAGGCTGATGTGGTGTTTGTTTCAAATCCATTGCCTGTAAAACCATAAGTTTAAGATTGTGGACTAACAAATCAACTCCAACTTACTGCACAAACTCGTATGTCTGTGCACATGCACATGTGTACATAAATGCACGTACATATGTTTGACCTCTTTCATCTCTCCATGTAATTTCCATACATTTCATAATACAGACTGGAGGTGACATAACGTCTAAACTGTATCCAATCATCGCAACAATAAAATACAGACTGTCATGTACTGATAATGTACTAGGTAACAGTAAATATCATGTGAGTCAATCACTAATAACAGTGACATTTTATATTTTCTCTTCAGGTTGTATTCATGTGATTAATCATGCATTACAACTTTGTACAGTTCTACGATTGACTTTTTTGTTGGGACCTTAAACTGCTATTATATTACAATAAGATTATGTATGTTCCCAGAGATCTACACTACAGACTGGACGTGAAATAACATCTTAACTGTACCGCGTTTACTTTGGAGGCAGCCATTTGTACATGCTTGTTTGAAGCGCTACTCCGGTTTTGAGGGGCTGCCATTTCTAAACTAAGCATATTATGGTAAAGCTTTGATCAACTTTTGTAGGTCACTAGTGTGGGTACTTGTGACAGCAGTTTCAGATGTCTAGCATTAAATCCCTAGGAGGAGTTAATTTTTGAAAATACCCTAAAAATTAGCCGAAAAAGTGGAAATACCGAATTTTCAAATCAAAATGGTCGACTTCCTGTAGGGCGTGGCCCATGGGTCCAAGAGGCTTTTTTGTTGGTCTTGGAGTCCTTCACAAACCTACCGAATTTCATAGCTGTGGGTCGCACACAGGGGCAGGGCTGAATCTTTGAACATTTCTAGATGGCGCCATTGAGCCATTTTTGGCTGTGTCTCCATTTTTACATTGGAATCGTCAAGAGGGCGCCCATACTAACCTGTCTACCAATTTTCATGAGGTTGTGACATTCCTAGGCCATGTGGCAGAAGGCTACGTTTCTGAAATATGAAAAAGCGCCACCATGCCGCCGTTACATGAAACGTCTTTCTGATTTTTTTACACATTCAGCTGTGCACCAGGCACACCCTGACCGAATTTCAGTCTGATCGCATCAATTCAGAAGGACTTATAGGCCAAAATGTGCAAGAACACGTTCGTCTTTACCACTAGTTGGCGCTACAACACATAGAGGCAAGTTTGGTGTTAATGCGTGCGGTGCTGAACCTTTAATAAATGACTAAAATCTAGTGGAGGTGGGACCACGTATGACAGAGTTATGCCCACTTTTATGTTCTCTGAGACATGCCCAACTTTGCAACGCCCTGATGGCCACGCCCTTTTGCGAGGAGCTATGAAATGCAATTGGCCATCAAGTACAAGGAGTTTGTGATTTTTTGAGCTACGTTGGACATCTCTAATGCGAAGTCCGTAGAAGCTGTGCATGAAAACAAAAAAGTGGTTTTTTTGGCATTTTATAGATGGCGCTGTTGAGCACAGAAATGAATCACTGTCTATGTGTTAAGGACCAAGGAGCCCATCATCCCAGAAAATTTCAGATTTTTTAAAGCAACAATGCCTGAGTTATGGCAGCTTAATGGTTTGAAAAAGTACCTCTAACTTCGGCGCCCCCTAGGGGTCAGAGCACCAGGCGTCAATTTGGACAGACTATTTTTAAAAAATCCGCTACGTAGCTATGATCAACCTGACACCAAGTTTGGAAGAAACAACCCTATAATGACTGGAGGAAAAATTGAAAAGCAACAGCTGTTTTACCATGACTCAGCATATTTTTGCTCATAAAAAAATTCATAACTCCTTCCCTGTGCATTTTAGAGAAAAGTTCAACTTAGCAAAATGGAAGGCCTTGAGCACCTCTACGCACCTGCAAAATTTCATAGCCCAACAAAGAACTCGCCGGGCGTGACAAACTATAGGGGGCGCCACTGAGCCATTTCTTTTCTGACCTGTGCACCGCCATTAGAATACTTCAATTTTTGCCGGACCCGAGCCGTGTGCTGAATTTCAGCATTTTCCGTGCACGTTAAAGCCCTGAAAAACTCGAAAAAGTTGCCAGAATAATAATAATAATAATAATGATAATAATAATAATAAATAATCCGAGCAACAACAATAGGGCTCTCGCCCAGCTTTGCTGGCTCGGGCCCTAATAATAATAATAATAAATAATCCGAGCAACAACAACAGGGCTCTCGCCCAGCTTTGCTGGCTCGGGCCCTAATAATCCGAGCAACAACAATAGGGCTCTCGCCCAGCTTTGCTGGCTCGGGCCCTAATAATAATAATAAATAATCCGAGCAACAACAATAGGGCTCTCGCCCAGCTTTGCTGGCTCGGGCCCTAATAATAATAATAATAATAATAATAATAATAATAAATAATCCGAGCAACAACAATAGGGCTCTCGCCCAGCTTTGCTGGCTCGGGCCCTAATAATAATAATAATAATAAATAATCCGAGCAACAACAATAGGGCTCTCGCCCAGCTTTGCTGGCTCGGGCCCTAATAATAATAATAAACACTACAGTTTCAATAGGTCCCTTGCGGACCTGTTTCACAGTCCGTTCGGGCCCTAATAACTAGAAAACCGCAAGCGGTTATGTAGGGCCCTCGCGGTATGTCGCGGTCGGGTATCAGATGGGTATGGCAGTGCGAGCAGGGGGCAATAAACGTCAAGCGATTTGGCCAATAAACAAAGGAGTTACGGCCATCCGATGGTTCAATGTGGAAATCCAGCCAAAATGAAGAGTGGAAACAAAATGGCCGACTTCCTGTTTGGAATAGACAGTTGGTGCAAGAGACTTTTTTGTGCGTCTGGTCAAGGTACACGTGTGTACTGATTTTCATTTTCCAACTCCATAAAAACCCCTATGAGGAGGGGTTTTTGAAAATTTCAAGGGGGCGCTATTGGGCCATTTTGCCCCGCCCATTAGTGTGGACCACATCAGATGTTAGAGGTCGCCACCCTTGACCTGGGTATGAACTTTCACGATGATACAACTTTCTTCAAGCCATCAAAAAGCCAAAGAACTGGTCACCTCCTATTGCCACCGGGGGGCGCTATGAGTAAGGCATGATGTTAATACATCAGAAAGTTCAGGGCCGCGCCCCCGTCAAGCTCTGAAAATTTGAAGCTGCTAGGATCGAGTATGTGAACGTGAGAGTCGTTTGAATTTAGACGGCGAATTCGCTAAAGTTTAGCAAGCCCTAGCGGCCACGCCCTTTGACCTAATTATGCGCAGAGCACAACCTAGCTCTGGAGATGATCTGTACCAAATTTCAAGTCGATCGGACGAAATCCCTAGGACGAATTTGTTTTCATCAGAAAATCAAAAATTCAAAATGGCCGACTTCCTGTGGGAAATTCAGCTTCCTGCCAAGAGACAATTTTGTTTTTCTGGGTATGGTTAACATGTGTACCGATTTTCGTTGAGGTACGCCAAAGTTGGCGATTTTCCCTATGGAGATTTTTCAACTTTGTAGGTGGCGCCATTCAGCCATTTTGCATGCAACGTGTGCGAACACCCCAAAATATCGAATTTCGGGGCGGGCCACAGGAATGTACAAATTTATACAACTTTTTAACGGTGGGAAAGGGGCGAAAATTGGGAAAACAGATGTTCAGGAATAATAATAACAATATTAATAATAATAATAATAATAATAATAATAAACACTACAGTTTCAATAGGTCCCTTGCGGACCTGTTTCACAGTCCGCTCGGGCCCTAATAAACATTACAGTTTCAATAGGACCCTTGCGGACCTGTTTCACAGTCCGCTCGGGCCCTAAAAATAATAAGAATAAACACTACAGTTTCAATAGGTCCCTTGCGGACCTGTTTCACAGTCCGCTCGGGCCCTAATAATAATAAGAATAAACATTACAGTTTCAATAGGTCCCTTGCGGACCTGTTTCACAGTCCGCTCGGGCCCTAAAGAATAAACATTACAGTTTCAATAGGTCCCTTGCGGACCTGTTTCACAGTCCGCTCGGGCCCTAATAATAAGAATAAGAATAAACATTACAGTTTCAATAGGTCCCTTGCGGACCTGTTTCACAGTCCGCTCGGGCCCTAATAATAATAATAATAATAAAAATAATAAACACTACAGTTTCAATAGGTCCCTTGCGGACCTGTTTCACAGTCCGCTCGGGCCCTAATAATAATAAACACTACAGTTTCAATAGGTCCCTTGCGGACCTGTTTCACATTCCGCTCGGGCACTAATAATAATAATAATAATGATAAACACTACAGTTTCAATAGGTCCCTTGCGGACCTGTGTCACAGTCCGCTCGGGCCCTAATAATAATAATAATAAACACTACAGTTTCAATAGGTCCCTTGCGGACCTGTTTCACATTCCGCTCGGGCACTAATAATAATAATAATAATGATAAACACTACAGTTTCAATAGGTCCCTTGCGGACCTGTTTCACAGTCCGCTCGGGCCCTAATAATGTTGCAGCCAGCAAGGTCTAAGCAATACAATTATGAAAATCATATTTATGTATACTCTGCAAATACATTTGTAGGCTGTACATAAATATTTTTATATTGAGACAATTCACTGAAACATATGTATTTATCATACACAACTCAATATATGAGACACAGCTGCAACAATCAACATTTGTTATGTATATGTTTTATATACTGTATATGCAAGTAGGCAATTTCTGCATGTGACAATATCTCAATGTTGTGCTAACATCTTGTTGAAAAGGAAAACTGCCCCCAAGTGGTCAAACATTTATTAGTGCAGCTTTAAAGATGATCATGTGCAGATAAAGCCTGAAGTTACTGCTGAACAATGTCCCAGGATTAATTCCATAACTGAGGCATGTAACGTGCACATACATTAAACTTGGTTTATCAAAACTAGAAAGAACATCTCTGTCATTTAAGTTGAAAATAGCTCATAGAGGAAAGGCAATACAGTCCTCACACACTGAAGCTACACTTGTACAAAAGGTTTGGAAACATGCACTCATGCTTTACAAATATCCTGTGTCATGCTTGCAAGGCCCCAGTGGCAACAAGCATTCATCATTTCAAGTAAGCTTGCAAGGGAGAAAAGCATTTTCATCATAATAATATATCATAGAAGACATATGTCTTTGCCTACTACGCAAATAATGACATTGTATGGGAGTGTATGGCGCCTCCCTCGACATTCTGCACGTTTCCAGTTATACTTTAATATGTAAAAGAATCATGCAATAAACTTGTTTGCCTCTTTTCTTTCAAAAATTGCTCATGCTTCCATATTCTGACACTTACAGCTAAGGTTTAAGTTTTTGGCTGTAAGCTGAAGCTCCAGTGCAGGGAACAAGGTATAGAAAATACATCAATATGCTTTCAGGTCATAAAATATATTACAAGTTATAAAATCAGATGGTTTGAAATATTTTGGATGTCTAATCATCTGCCTCCAAATGTACCACTGATGCACAAATAACATACTGGTTTCTAGTTTCATGGCAGAAAACAGGTGGACACCGTCAATAATGGAGCAGCAGTATATACTGTATATATACTGTATATGTATTCCAATCACAGCTCTACACTGTATGAGACTAGAGCCCACTGACTTACACCTTATTATCCTACACCCTGAGCATTTTAAGTATTTGGACAGCAGGAAGTATTTTATCTCACCAGGACAACAAGCTCTCTGAAGAGTCAACACAATTAACCTGCTAAGAGTTTTTTCTTGACATTCTTTGTGAAGCTGCTTCAAACTCATCAAAGATTTAGGAACTGTTTTTATTTTTGGGAATTACTCCAAAGGAGTGAGCCATATCTTCTGAATTGTTTCCTATCAATGCTAGTTTTCTGTATTTTAAATGAATGGCAATCCCACCAACGACCTCCATGTTTCTGCCATCTACTGCTTCTAGTCTCAGGTTAGCAGTGAGTTAATATGTTTTAGTTAACTCATCACAATCATTGTCTCTCTCAAATTCCACAAATGAATATGATCTACTTCTCTACCCCCAAGCCTCATAAGTTTGAACCTGACGTAATCAACAGGAAGTGCAGCACACAGCAGGACTGTCCTTTTTGATGTGAAGCCCTCTGCTTTGTTCCAGTCTAGTAACCCACCCCAAGAACTTTCTTCATGTGCTCATACACAACATAGGAGATGCTGACAGCTGGAATGACTTTGAGGAAGTTGGGGGTGATGCCACGATACAGCCCTGGTACACCTTCATGGGATATGATGTATTTGAACTGGCCCACCATGGTCAGCTTGGGTTTTCCCTCGGTGATGGCTGAAAGGAAATAAATGCTTATTGCTGGATCATTGTTCACGCTCAGTATGCTTCAAATACTGTATGTCTGGATCAACAGATTAACTCACCTTGTGCCTGCATGCGTGTCCGAATGAGAGCGAGGGGATAGGATGCCAGCTGACCGCAGGTGCTAGAGATGGTACCACAGCCCAACAGGACCAAAACCCCTGGATCTGCTGAATCTACACAGTACCTCTGGAGCCAGGCGTTCTTCAGAGTCTTAAGGCATGAGCAGACAGAGTTTAAGAAATAAAGAAGAGTGGTAATGTTTGCTAAAAGCTACAGTGACCAATTGAGCTTTCTCAAAATAAAACCCAGAAGCCCCAAAATTATTCACAGGCTATGAGAGACCGCAATCATCGAACCGCTGCCAAAAAAACACTTTGACACCGAAATACCTCAATGGCAATCAAGTGTCAGATTTTAAATGACATTGAAATATGTCAATGGCACGCAAAGAGTTAAAGATTTCTGTAGCCATATGTACACACACCTCATACACAGCCAAGTCAATCCCAGCATAGGGGATGATGCCCAGTGTATTTGGTACGTAGCCCCTGTAGAAAGCACGGACTCCCTCCATCTTCAGGATCTGTCTGGCACAATCAGCCATACCTGAGTATTGTCCCGTCTTCCTTAATGTAAGACGGGTCTTCAGCACCTGCCCAACAGAGGGAGACAGGAGATGGTTGAAAGAGGTAGAGGACACATAATAACAAGAGAATATCCTTTAACTGGACATAGAATAAAGACATAGTAGAGGCCATTGGCTGCTACAGCTTGTCTGGGTCTTTGTCATGGAATAGCTGTGGGGTATGCCAAGCAATCTTCGACTTATCTGCCATGTCTTCAGGGAAATCCAACTAGGAGTTCCAGGACATTATAGATTATGCTCTAGGTCCACCCCAGGGTCTTCCTCCAGTTGCATGTCCAGAAAACCTCCAGATGCCTTAATCAATTCAACAGGTTCTACTCTGCTCATTCTAGATGTTCCCTGATGTTCAAAAGACACTCATTATCTGCAACCTCATGTTTTGGTCCCTACCCAGAGCTGATTAGCATAGGTGAGGGTTTGTATGGGTATAACATTTTTGCATTAAGATTGTGAGGGCTCCATTTTGGATAGAGCCCAAATGTATGACTCGGGGACAGATACTGGATGCAACCAAAAGGAACTTTATTGAACTCAGCACACAAGATAGAGAGCAGAGTCTTCCAGCAGGGAGATGGAGAGTCACGCTGGCTGGTGGAGACACGTGCCAGGGAGACCCTGCTCTGAGTTGCTGTGGACTATTGCTAGAAATCAAAACCGCTCACTTAAACAATGAGGGAAAACACTCACATTAGACACATTAGACAAAGACATCTAATAATGACTTATTAATTTTAATTCGAACTTCCCGATGGCCAGTCCGCCCTGGAGCTCAGGACATACTAGCTCCAGTGAGAATTGGTGCTTGAGTGCCAACCTTAGTTTTTCAGTTGAATGTTGCAAATGATGTTTGTATTTTCTCAGAAAGCAGGCTTGATGGTTACAGTGCTCTTTTTCTGCACCAGAACTTGATTTGCATTGATTTAAATTTGAGTACACTAAAAACAGTGGTAAGTCCCAGAAACATTGGCAAGACATTTAAACTGGCTTCTCAGCCCTATCTCATTATGAACCTTTCAATTACACAAATTTTAAACTGACCTCCATGGGGTAGATGATAGTCTGGGCGGTAGCTCCTGCCAGAGAGCCAGCAATGAACCTCTCTTGTACCTTTAAACCTCCGCCGTCTTTACTTCCTCGGATCAGCCACTTGATCTAGAGTAAGAGAAGGGGGAAGGCATGAGCCATGGTAGAAGACGCTGGGAGGGCACAGAAGAGTGGTAGTGACTAAGTTTAAGAGAAAGAATAATTTGATTGACCTAACTTATGAAAATGATGGAGGCAGGACTCATTCACTGAGACAGAGAAAACATTTGGACTGGACAATCTATGTAAGCAGATAGATTTTCATTAATTACCAACCTGCTCATAGGCCATGAACTTAATGGCAGATTCGGGGGCAATCTTGAGGACATTGATGCCATTTCCCCTCCAGAGTGAGAAGACACCTCCTTCCTGGACCATCCCCCTCAGTCCAGACCACAGATTAATCCCCCGAGCCGTGGAGCCGTGTACCTGGTCACACAAACACTGCCAGGTCACGCATCTTTATTACAACCTTTCTTTCTGAGCTAATGATGTCACCAAGGTCTGCCTGATTATAGGTGGCTGTATCCATACACTTATTAACCTCTGTTTTTACTGTTTAAATTGTTGTTTCACATATTTTATGTGCCTCGAAATGTAGAGCGTCGTAGTGTACTTAGAAAAGCGCTACAGAAACTAGAAAAGCACTCACAGAGTGCAGATCTCCACCAAGGCAGTATTCTGAGAGAGCATATACTCCTGCAGGCCCACAATGCCTAATGTGTTGAAACCCACATTTAACATTGTATTCACATGAATATCATGTACTTTTTATTTATTTTCTCTATTTCACGTTTTGTCACATTTGAATTTGAATTTTAAAAAAGACCAAAATACCAGCAAAACTTTGCAAATGTTTCTGAGACCAGTTGCATTGCTCTATCTCCTACCTACACAAAGTTATGCTTCAGAACGCATATTTGACCCCTTGGTGACCTTGACCTTTTATTGATCTTGACCAAACTGAATTGGTGACTTCTGGATTCCTACATTAGTTTATATACCAAATTAGGTGACGATTGGCTGAAAATTGTACGTCCTGGAGTATTGAGAAATATGCAAAATCTCCCATACATTACTATGACATAACCTTTCATTTGACCTTGATGACCTTGAATCGGAACCGATCACCACCAAAAATTAATCAGTGTTAAGTTAGGCCACTTCTGACCAATTCTGAAAATTTCGTCAAAATCCGTCCACAACGTTTTGAGTTATTTTGCAAACCAACGAACAAATAAACAAACCCTGGTGAAAACATAACCTCCTTGGCGGAGGTAATAACTACTTACTCACTTGGCAAATACGACTTAATATACTTAACCTACTTTTATGTCCATGTAAAGTGAATAACTGTGATGTCTGCCAGATAATGCCAGTTTAAACAATTTCACAACTGCTGATTTATTAAGTGGGAGTTCCACGGAGTGAAACCTGGGGGGGTATTCCATCAAAGTTGCTAATCATAGTGGCGCTTAAGTGATTAAGCCTCGCTTGAAGTAGCGTCAACTTTGACATGAGGCTGAAGCCGTTTCATTGACACGTTTCAGCTGCGCCTCAGCGGCGTTAACTTCAATGAGGCTTATCCAAGCTTCTAGTAGGCGCGTGCATAGGGTAAACAAGAAGCCCAGGCCATGCGACTGTTGAAAACGCGATCATGTCGAAGAGTCGGGCTGCTTTTGTCAGTAGTGCAGAGCACAAAACGCTTTTGGCACTCTGTGAGGAGTATAAACTGACAATAACCAAGAAGGGAAATGCATGGCATGGCAGGAAATTGTTGATTGCTGAAATGCGCAAGTTTTATAACAACGCTGAATGTCGAATTTGTTTCTTAAGTAAGGTTAGGATGTACATGATCTGTCAGTAGGAGAGTGGAAACACTACAGTCTCATATGTGGGAGACTCAATCAGTGCAGATGATGGTGTAAAGTATTTTCATAGTTATAGAGCAGTCTTGTCAGTTGTAATTTCTTTTTAATGTGTAAAAGTACTTGCACTTGAACTAATATGCCAAATTGCGATATATTTGAACAGGAGCAGTGTTAGTAATGTGAAGAAGACCTTTGTACCAGGTACGTATTCTTTGTAACACCGCTTAGGGTAAGCCTGATAGTTAACCAGCCAGCTTCTAACCAGCCAGCTTCTGACCAGTTAACATGCCAGCTTCACATGCCAGAGCAGGTTAGCTCAGAAGCATATGTTACCACGGTAACTCAGCTGAGATTCCTGTTAGCCAGAGTCATGGAACCCAACTCTCTCTAAAACTAGCAGGGATTATCAAAGTTAGGGAGGATTTGAGAATGTAGCAGAGGAACTCAGTGAGAGAGATGAGAGTTTCAAAGTGCTACCAGTCATTCCTCTGTTATCTAAATGGCTGCTGACATTTTAAGCATTCAGCACAGGCAGAACCAATGTTGCTCTGTGATTTAGCTGGTAATGCTCCAACCACCCACCTTCTCTACCCACCATGTGCTTTGTTTCATTTCTGTGAGCGTGTATCAGTGAATGTGAGCTGTAGACTCTGTTCAACATACAGTCACGGTCAAAAGTTTACATACACTTGTAAAGAACATAATGTCATGGCTCTCTTGAGTTTCCAGTTATTTCTACAACTCTGATTTTTCTCTGATAGAGTGATTGGAACAGATACTTCTTTGTCACAAAAAAACATTCATGAAGTTTGTTTTTTTTATGACTTTATTATGGGTCAACTGAAAATGTGACCAAATCTGCCGGCTCAAAAACATACATACAGCAACTTGATTTAGCAATTTTGGTGACTTAGAAAGTTGTGTCAGTGAAATGAGCTTCATAGCATGGCCTCTTAACTTCTTGTGAGTGATCATGAGTGACTACAGCTGGCGACTTCTCTGAGGCCATTTAAATAGGGCTTATTGGATACAAACGCCCACGAACGCTACAATGGGAAAGTCAAAGGAGCTCAGCACAGACCTGAAAAAGTGAATCATTGACTTGAACAAGTCAGGAAAATCACTTGGAGCCATTTCAAAGCAGCTGCAGGTCTCAAGAGCAACAGTGCAAACAATTGTTTGTAAGTATAAAGTGCATGGCACTGTTTTGTCACTGCCACGTTTCAGCAAGAAAATGCAAGCTATCACCTGCTGCTGAGAGAAAATTGGTCAGGAGGGTGAAGAGTCAACCGAGAACCACCAAAAAGCAGATCTGCCAAGAATTAGAAGCTGCTGGAACACAGGTGTCAGTGTCCACAGTCAAGTGTGTTTTGCATCGCCATGGACTGAGAGGCTGCTGTGCAAGAAGGAAGCCCTTGATCCAAAAGAGGCACCCAAAGTCCTGACTTAAACCCCATTGAGAATTGAGATGTGGACAATGCTGAAGAAAAAAGCCCATGTCAGAAAGCCAACAAATTTAACTGAACTGCACCAATTCTGTCAAGAGGAGCTGTAACAAACTCGGCATGAGCTGTCATCAGATTAACGTCATTGGTTCATAAAAACACGCATTCAATTATCATCACTCAAATGCTTAGTTTTATTTAAGTGCTTTTCATGAGTGAGGTGAAAGGGATAGAGGAGGAAAAAACTAGTGTCTTTAATAGTTTAATAGTCCCACACCGTGGACGCGGCACAACAAAAAATGCACACCAGGCATTTCTTTTGTTCCATCAAAAATCCTGGAAAAAATAGGAATACAAATAAAATCGCAGTCTTTATCCAAAGTCCACCAAAAATCAATAAGAATATTGGTCCAAGATTACTGCAGAAATCCAAGGATTACGGCAGGACAGTCTTTCAATTCCCACAAGCAAAAAAAAAGGAAAATAGGATCGATCTCACCTCCTGGATGACGGGCACAAGTTTAATGTCCGCAGGAAAATAATCCAATGTATAATCCATCTCAGCATCAAGGCCGGTTCAGCAAGGTTCATATACTGAAGAGGATGCTATCAGATGATAACCGGCATCTACCCCCCGTTCATCCCCCCTTCCCTTTTCCACGTCTCATTCCAAGATGGACATGTGATTCACTGCGAGCGCAGCCAAAGGATCAGGACAAGGAAAGTGGGTGCGTGTGAGAGTGCAAAGGTGAGTGACAGCTCTGAACCTTATCATTTACCTAGACCTTTGCTCCGAACCACTAATCTCTGCCCATGGAAGACGGGGAAGGTAGTATATCTACACATAGAATTAAAGATAAATGGATAAATTTACCTGACCAGGTTTTTCAATAATGTATTCTTATTTAAACGATGAAGCTCACAGACATAGACATTTCCTGCAGACAAATCTTTTTTTTTAGAATAGCCAAGATTCTTCCTAATACCGGAGTACTGTAGGATTATTCTTTATGGCAGATGCTACAGAGTGGTCAAAGATTCAACCAGAAGCTTGTGGATGGCTACCAAAAACGCCTGAATTAAGTGAAAATGGCCAACCAAAACAAATATTAGCATTGCTGTATGTATATTTTTGACCCAACAAATATGGCCACAGTTGTAAAAATAACTGGAAACTCAAGAAAGCCATGACATTATGTTCTTTACAAGTGTATGTAAACTTTTGACCATGACTGTATGACAATGTTTTCAAATCATTGTCACTGTAGCAACACTATTGCAAACTGCTCCTCAGTTTTCCACAGGAATTAAAAACCATGATGAATCTGTGAAAACTTGTTATAGTCACTGAACTCTTTGGGTGCCTTTGACATATTTCATTGTCAAAGTGTTTTTTCGACAGTGAGTCACCAATTGCAGTCTCCCGCAGCCTGTGAGTAATTTTGAGAGATGAGTAATAAAGAGATGGTATACGCCACGGAGTTCAAAGCTGGAAGTGGAGATGATCGAGATTAGAGAGCAAAACAAACAGAATCTGTTTCTTTCTGTTGTTCGGATCACCAAAGTGGTGATTTTGGTGAAAGTGTCCTCTACTCTACCTCTGATAAAATAAGAATGGAACAAGATAAAAACAAATATTTTTTTCGTGATGAAATAGAGAGTCTCTTCTTTCATTTGAGCTATTCAGTGTTTTCAGAGACATAGTACAGAATATTCTGTGGGTCTTGAAATATGACTGAAAATGGCCAAAAAATGCTGGAACAAGGCACTTTCTGTTTTATAAAATGGCTGGCACTCAGTGAGTTCAAATATAACATACAGTTCTTAAGAAATATATTAGACCACCACTCAGCATGGAAAAGAGCTCTGAAATGATGCTGGAGGCTCTTTGTAAAGCAAAGTATATTCTCATTAGCCTGGCTATCGTGACTACAAAGCTCTGTGATCATAGTCTGACTAAGTTGCCTTGTAAACAGAGTTCTCAGAGGGCGGCCTTCACCAGCGTCTATCAAATGCCTCTGTGTGCTACTGGACGAAGCTTCAACCAATCAGATCATTCTTTCCTCTGACGTATCAACATAGCGATGAAAACTGCTTGACCCAAAGAACTAGTGCTTTATTGCCTTAAACACGCCTCAATCAAGCCTTTTGAAATGCTAGATTTTCATTGGTCCCCATTTCTAGGTGAATCTGAAATCAAAGAGAATGGAAGCTTGGCCAGACTGACTTGGTCGCAAAACTTTGTGCAGCGTCATGGGAAGTATCAGCGGGCCCAGGCTATATTTTCTTTGTAACAGCCTCAGGTCTTATCTGGATGTGTGTGAGTCCAACTATTCCTATTCCAATTATTATTTTCTGGTACATTTCTTGATGCACTAATTTACAATGTATAATAAATGGATTACATTACAATGCTTAATGCATTGCTGATCTTTCAGGCAGTGGAGTGGAGAGGAAGGGAAATGAGACACCTGCAGGAAGACTTTCAGGCGGTCCAGAGGAGCAGTTCCTGTCCGGGACACAGCCCCGGCAATCGCTCCGGCGACCAGCTGCCTCCACACCAGACCTGACCGCCGCTCTTGCTCTGAGAATTCATCCGGTACCGTCAAATGTTCTCCAATGTCAAACATCTATAATACCATTAGAAAAAAGGGCCACTCTTATTTTGTAATTAACATGAAAAATTCACATTTTACACTGCATGTAAACATAACATTACTATCACTGGAGATTGGTGACTCACATGGGAGTGTTTCCAGTAGTGGACAATCTCCTCCATGTTGTGGAAAGGGTTGAACAGGAAGTGATCACGCCATTCACTCCAGTTAACTGTCATCGTGCCATCCCTGTCCATACTGGAAGAGTTACAGGAGACAGTCAGTGCAGTGGCATCAGCACATCATTGTGGCTTTGAGCATCACATGAATGCTTTGTTTGTCACACAAATACACAGTAACATACCCATCAATTAGATCAGTCATGTTAGTTGATATAGACTGGGGGCCCGTTCACACATACAGGGGTATTTGTAAAAATGGAGACTTTTCCCTTCGTTTGTGCGAAGACAAGTACGATTCTTTCTAAAAACTCCGGCAAAAGTGGAGATGTAGGAAAACTCCGGTTTAGTGTTTGAATGTAAACAGAGTAAAACTGAGTTTTAGGAAATCTACACACCAAAAGTGCAATCTTTTTTGTGTTGTACAGGTAGTCTATGAGCAGTCAAGCATTCTGGTTATCAGTAGCATTTCTGTTGGTGCAAGCAATTTTTAAGCTTCTCTATTACTGTATGTACAGGAGCAGAGACATATTAGGGTTCGGAGAAACAGGAAGTCGCTCGCGTTAGTCGTTGTTGTCGATGAGGTTATTTATGCGGGTTAATGTAAACGGAAACTTTTTGAAAACTATGGCGTGTGCACAATGTTATTTTGGAAAACAGAGGGAAGGAAATAGTCATTTATCAAAATACCCTGCTGTGTGTAAACGTAGCCTGGATCAGGGGTCTGCAACCTTTACTATCAAAAGAGTCATTTCACCTCCTATTCCGCCAAATAACATTTTGGTGGAAGAGGAGGCGCAAAACATAACACAGCTTCTAAAGTTTTATATAAAGTTATACTGCATATACAAAACTTTATAGTTATGAGAATGTAGAATAGCAATAAGGAAAACTGCTAATGCTTTACTTTCTATTTGTCTCTGTTGTAAAGCTTGCCTAAAGTATCACCTTTTTTACATGGCTGCTTAAAATGAATGTTGCATGTGTTTTCTCAGCCCTTTGTAATATCATGTATTTAAATTTGCTAATTGTATGATGGAGGTTCGAGTTATGTGCAGAACTTTGAAATACCCCTGCGGGGGGGGGGGGGGGTAGAAGTGGTTTCGTCCTGTTTTGAAGCCGGCAGGTGAAACAGCGTTCATGGGTTTTCCTCTTGTTGGATCACTGTAACTGTTGGATTTATTACCCCGTGGATTTAACCCAAAGAGTGGATTATCTCAAGACAAAGGAGCTTTCCCGAACTTTTGGATTCTGGTGAGGTTGCATTCGCTTTTCTGTTGTTTTGCAGAGTGTCTTCTCAACAGCTGTGTGTCAGACCAAGGACGCGATGTTTGATATTGGATCAATCATTGAACTTTGACTGTATATTCCCTGTTTACAGCAACTTTATTGGATATGTACAGGGTTGCACCAAACATTTGGGTCTATTGCTGGGGAAAATTGAGCCGTATTGTGTACGGTATGAATGTTAGTTCGTTTGTTGCTGTTTAACAAACGTCAGCTGAACCGATGGCTGCGTTTGGTGTGTATGTGTCAACAACAGCGTGAACTCTTTTCTCACTTAATTATTTGTGCCTGCGTAATTTTCTGGGTGGATCTTATGTGTTAATAGTGAGGATTTGGTGGAGCATGTTTGGGCTGGCGCTTAGCTTGCTTTGAAGCATAATGTAGATTAAGCAACTGCAAGGTAAGACCCTCCCATGAAAAATAGCGTTGTGACTTTTTTCCCTGACATCAAGAACAGGTGAATTGTTACACTGTTATAACAAAGCTCTTCGGAAGACGAGAAAAGTAGTGAAGTAGAAACAGAGCTATGCAGGTCTTTTTGAGTGCTCCATATTTATGGGAAATCAATGAAGTAAAATGTAGCCCACTTAGTTGCTAATTTGTCACTGCATATCAAGCATATTTTCCTCATAGACCTTCCTTGTTTTAGAGTTATCCATGCTTACTGAGGGCAGGTTCAGAAACTCAAGATTAGCCTCCTGCTGGTGAAGGTGAAGGAGTCACCACAGAGGGCCACGTCGCAGACCCCTGGACGATCAGAACAGACACCTCACCCATCAGTTTGTGAACTGCTGTTTTGAAGCCTTGAGTCTGGCATTTTGAATGCCACTACCTTGGTTTTTGTCATGGTCAACCATGGTTTCTCTTTACGCTGGGTGAATTTGGAATGCTTGGATGAGAGAAATTGGAAATTCCAATGGATTGGATTCAGTGGAATTTCAATAAAATTCCAACCTGAGTTGTCTGAAAGGCATAAGGGGCTAATTACACAGAGATATACCATCAAAGGCTCACAAAAGAGCTCAAAGACGGTAGCCTCATGGAATCATGACGTGAGATATGAATTCCGTTTCCTTCTCACAGCCCAACAGCTAACTGGCTAGCCCCAACACATCCACCGTCATGCATCATGACGAGGTAAATTAGTAAAGTCTCCTGCTTGACTTGACTGACTGGTTCAAAGCATGTGCAGTGTGAAATCAAAAGAAGGCTTTGCAAAAAAGTCCAGGGCCAAAAAAATTATATGGCTTTATATTTGTACCACATTCCTGAGCGAACAATGACAGATTCTGAGGGAGCGAACACACAAGCAGAAGAAACACTGACACTCAGTGGTGATTGTGGCACGTGCAGAAATAAATTTACTAAGCACGGAATAGATATCTGTACTCAAATCTGCATTTGTTTACTCAAAATCTCTTTGTTCACTCAGGGATGTGACACAAATATAACACTATATAACTGTTACTGCCTACCGTCGTAATTGCTTCGAGCAGCGACTCCGTTTGAGAAGAGATTGTATCGTGGCTGACAGAGAGACGGAAGTCGCTTATTGCCTGGGCACATCCACCGGTGGAACACTATTGTTCTGGATTTCAGTGTGCAACAGTTTATGCAAAACTTCTGTGTGTCCCAGGAGTGGTTTCAATACATTTGATTTGCAATCGAACCAGGCAGTATTTACTCCAGTCTTGTTGGTCTCAATAACCCCGCCCCAAGCCACTTACATAATCGGTGCTTAACTCTGGACCAGCAAAGACTTGGTGCTTGCCTGGCCCCAGTTTTAAGCACCAGGGGTCGCTGCTTAAGCTGTGGAAACACAAAGAACTGGTGCTAAGTCAGGCTCTGGTTCTGAACCAGCCCTGGAACCAACCCGGTGGAAAAGGGGTAACTGATACCGCTTTTACACTGAAATTAGCCTGTTGACGCAGTATTTTCTTACCCGCATCGCCACGGCTCAGATCGGCATTTGGGCTCTTTCACAGTGCCAGCTGACACGGCTCTGACCTCCAGCTGTGAGAGCTGCGTGCCTGTTTTTTCCTCTCTCCCATACGTCATCTCGTTGACAACGTCATCATAACAGATTTAAGAGTGCCGGAACACAGCGAGGTAAACAATGGACAGCACGGACATGAGCAAGTCACGTTAACGTTTGTTGTTTGTCCTTTTTGCAAAGTGTACAAACCCAGCACAATACTAACACTAATACTAGTACTAATACATACTGCCATGATCGATAAAAAAAGGTGTGTCAGATCGCTGTACAAGTTGTATATAAACACTGTCGCATAGTTCACACCGGGATTCCGGGATCAGTGGCATTTCCCCAGAATGATGTAAGACTAAATCACATATATGCGCTCCTATTAAAGATGATGTCTACACATTTGATATGTTTGATTAAATTAAATTTCTGTCCTTCAGAGATCAGTCTCTGGAGATCGAGATAGTCTGATCTATTGAGTGATCAGCTCAGCAGCTCTGGAGCTTCACAGTGACAGCCTGACAGGCTGCTCAGTGAGTAAAGCAGAACACGACAGACAGATACATCAGCGTCATCGGGTAAATAGCAAGTTGACACGGGTCGACACGGCTCGACTTTCACACTGTAGCCGAGCCAATCCAAGTCGATAAACTCTCGGGTCCATTGCAGAGTTGTTGACCCGTGTCAAAATGCAGACGCGGGTTTTTCGTGCACTGTGAAAGGGGCTTGACAAACGTTGGAAAAAGCATTGTGGTTCTCAGGATGTGTGTAGGTGTGATTGGCACCTTAGATGATGTATTCTGAAAAAAATTCACACAGAGGAATCTGGCAGGCAGGGGGTGGTGCTGTGCATCAAAACAGCCTGGTGCTGTCACAATCATAGACAGTATTGAATTTAGGGCTGTCAAGCACATGAATGCAATGCATGGATGACAGTAGCTCGTCGCAAACTTGGACAAACTGCCCAACAGTGCATCTCCGGAAAGAGGACATGAGTAGGCCTATCACAATGACAAATTTTCCTGGACAATATACTGTCCGACAACTTGTTGCCAGTGAACAATATTATGTCAGTATTATTTGAGGTTCTTTTTCTTGCTGTGTGACACATACTTTCGCTCATGATTTATATTTTACTAAAATCCATTTCCTGATGACTGTGGGCAGTGGTGTAGTGGTTAGCACTGTTGCCTCACAGCATGAAGGTACTGGGTTCGATTCCCAGCCTGGGGCCTTTCTGTGTGGAGTTTGCATGTTCTCCCTGTGTCTGTGTGGGTTCTCTCCAGGTACTCCTGCTTCCTCCCACCATCCAAAAACATGCATGGGGATTAGGTCAACTGGCTAATTAAAATTGATTGTGAATGTAAGTGTGAGTGTTTGTCCGTCTCTAAGTGCCCTGTGATGAACTGGCGACTCCCCCCCATGACCCAATGTGAGGATAAGAGGTAGAAAATGGATGCATGGATGACTGACAGGAGGTCTCACTCTGTTCAGAAAGATGAACTCTTCTGTCATCCAGCATGTTTGGTACAGTGACTAGGAAAAAAACACGCATAAACATGGCGATATTGAGGCTGGCAATATGACCAACTTTGTTTTCATTCATCTTGCAATTAATTCATTTATTGATTATTGTGACAGGTCTAGACATGAGCTCAGTGGTCTCTGTCAGGGAAGACTCCATCAACTTTTACAACCTCCTCTGAACTGACAGCATCCAAACCACAGCTTTGTTACTTTCTCACATCAACCCTCACCCCTTATGATCTTGATACTCAGGCAAGCCATTTTGGGCAGTTTGTCCAAGTACAGATAGCGCATTAACACAGAAGTATCATGAGAAAAAGTTTGAGTTGACTGTGGTTTTCCTTTTCTTTCATAGTGTCTCTCTCTCACATACTGTACCTCTGCAGGATCTTGGAGGCCTGCTCCATGGTGACCTCCACACCCAGCTTGTGCAGTGAGTGCTGGATCTCCCCAACATCAATTCGACCTACAAGCACAACAGAAGGAGTTAAACAACAGCTTTTGTAAGCAGCAGTTGAGGCAGTTATGTGCATCACTTGTGTCCACACCATCTTTGTTGCAGTCCAGACTGTGGAACATGAGCCACAACCTCTTCTCATGAGCCCACAGGTACTGGGAGAACTCCTGGAAGTCCAGTAAACCATCATGGTTGACGTCGCTCTCAAGGACTATCTGCAGAGGCAGAGAGATGCTGTCAGTCATTCAGCAGGGTGTACAGACAGGTAAGGGTGGGGTGGAGCAGATGGAGGTAGAGGTGTACAGATGAGGGTGTGTTGGTCATGTAGATGGCATGGAAGTGACAGGGGTTAGGAGTGTAGAGACAGAGCAACAGATGCAACACAAGTGAGGAGAAAATATGACAGAACGTAAGGCACTGTGCTCCCTGTGAACGTCAAGAAGGAAACCAAATCTTACCTGGACGCAAACATAATTTCTCCTCTCTTGATTAGGACAAAGAGAGAGAGAGAGAGAGAGAGAGAGAGAGAGAGAAAGAATACAATACTAGATCCTGTGCACAGAATGGTGGATAAACACACATACACCATTGTGTCTCAATTTAAGTCCAGTTATCAGTGTAGTAGTATTATAAATACTAGCAATTTCGATAAACACAGACATTTACATCGATAGCCTGGCGTTATAATCAATTTGCCTCGGGTGCACTGTGGAGTGGGTAAGACTGTTTTTAATGGCAGACTAAAATAAAACCATTGACTTGCGCTAGCCTAGCACCAGTGAATTCTGCAACTAGAAGGACTGAATGAATTTTTTTGAAAACTGTCTCCAACACTCCGGCTCACTTGGAAATAAGGCCCTATGTCCAAAATTCTGAATCATCACTTTAAGGTCTCTGTGCTGTGTGTGTGTGTGTGTGTGTGTGTGTGTGTGTGAGTGGGTATTACTTATGGCTATGGGGACATAAATTTGTTCACATATACACAATATTGCCAAAAGTATTCGCTCACCCATCCAAGTAATCAGAATCAGGTGTTCCAATCACTTCCATGGTCACAGGTGTATAAAATCAAGCACCCAGGCATGCAGACTGCTTTTACAAACATTTGTGAAAGAATGGGTCGCTCTCATGAGCTCAGTGAATTCCAGCGTGGAACTGTGATAGGATGCCACCTGTGCAACAAATTCAGTCGTGAAATTTCCTCGCTCCTAAATATTCCACACTCAACTGTCAGCTGTATTATACGAACGTGGAAGAGTTTGGGAACGACAGCAACTCAGCCACGAAGTGGTAGACCACGTAAACTGACGGAGCGGGGTTAGCGGATGCTGAGGCGCATAGTGCGAAGAAGTCGCCAACTTTCTGCAGAATCAATCGCTACAGACCTCCAAACTTCATGTGGCCTTCAGATTAGCTCAAGAACAGTGCACAGAGAGCTTCATGGAATGGGTTTCCATGGCCGAGCAGCTGCATCCAAGCCATACATCACCAAGTGCAATGCAAAGCGTTGGATGCAGTGGTGTAAAGCACGCCACCACTGGGCTCTAGAGCAGTGGAGGCGCCTTCTCTGGAGTGACAAATCATGCTTCTCCATCTGGCAATCTGATGGATGAGTCTGGGTTGGGCGGTTGCCAGGAGAACAATATTTTTCGGACGGTATTGTGCCAAGTGTAAAGTTTGGTGGAGGGGGGATTATGGTGTGGGGTTGTTTTTCGGGAGCTGGGCTTGGCCCCTTAGTTCCAGTGAAATGAACTCTGAATGCTTCAGCATACCAAGACATTTTGGACAACTCCATGCTCCCAATTTTGTGGGAACAGTTTGGAGCTGGCTCCTTGCTCTTCCAGCAAGACTGTGCAGCAGTACACAAAGCAAGGTCCACAAAGACATGGATGACAGAGTCTGGTGTGGATGAACTTGACTGGCCTGCACAGAGTCCTGACCTCAACCCGATAGAACACCTTTGGGATGAATTAGAGTGGAGACTGAGAGCCAGGCCTTCTCGTCCAACATCAGTGTGTGACCTCACAAATACGCTTCTGGAAGAATGGTCAAAAATTCCCACAAACACACTCCTAAACCTTGTGGACAGCCTTCCCAGAAGAGTTGAGGCTGTTATAGCTGCAAAGGGTGAACCGACATCATATTGAACCCTATGGATTAGGAATGGGATGTCACTTAAGATCATATGCGAGTCAAGGCAGGCGAGCAAATACTTTTGGCAATATAGTGTATTTCTCCTCCTTGAGCCGTCACCTTATGTGGTGGTGGGGTTTGTGTGTCCCAATGAACCTAGGAGCTATGTTGTCGGTAGGTAGGGTCACCCAAGGCAGACAGGTCCTGGGTGAGGGACCAGACAAAGCATGGCTCAAGACCCCCACATGATGAAAAAAATCACTGATCAGCGTCTTCCCTTGCCCAGACGCGGGTTACTGAGGCCCCCCTCTGGAGCCAGGCCTGGAGATGGGACTCCTGGGTGAGCGCCTGGTGGCCGCGCCTACACCCATGTTGGGCATAGCCCGAAAAGGCAACATGGGTCACCCTTCGCATGGGCTCACCACCCGTGAAAGGGGCGAAGGGGGTACTGAAATTCATGAATAGTATATGATTTACTCTTGAAAGTGGCCACTTTTGCATTCTTTTCATACAAGATAATAAAAAGAAGCATAACGATATTGTATGCATCATTCACTGTTGTATGCTTTACATACAAGTTCCGTGCAAAGGAAATCTCCTTTGCTCGGAACTTGTATGTAAAGCATACAACAGTGAATCCGGATATAAGATCATTCGTAAATTTAAACAAAATGAAACTTGAATGATTTGGGTATTTATCAGAATAGCATATGACAGTAATGATACATACAATATCCTTATACTTCTTTTTATTATCTTGTATGAAAAGAATGCAGAAGTGGCCATTTTCATGAGTAAATTATATGTACTATTCATAAATTTCAATACATTTTTTAATGTATTGTAATTTTTTACATGTTTTTTCTGTTTCTTTTCCATGTGGGTGGGCTTTATCATGGTAGACTGATGATATTCAACAGTCACAGGCTGCTACCAATTCCTCTTTAGGGCACTAGGGTGAGAGTTTGCCTTATGGTGTGTTCACTGTAAGTTGGAACTTGGAGCTCTAATCAACATAACCTCAAAGTTTAGTGCTCCCAGCTCTTCCCGCCTTACAGCCTTACAACACATGTAGCTACTGTTTACGTAAGTAGCAGTTAGCATGAATTCTATGTCTGGTTGGTAAGATAAAGCTGACTTTCCATCTTCATTATGATTTAAATTCTGACATGGACATTCCGACATTCGTGTAAGTTTGAACACACCATGAGCTGAGTCATGCAGACACCGGGCTCCCCATACTGTTGCAGTAAATCCTGTTTTACTGGCAATGTTTGTCGCCTTATGCTGGGAAAGTTGGGTGACGGATAAATCTCAGCGGACATGTCCCCCTGCGCCCAATGGCATCTGAGAGCATGATTATTACATTCTTATTCTTAAATGTTCTGACACTGCTTTTAACTTTTTTGCACCGCTCTCTGAGTGTGGTGGTGTGTCTGTGCCGGTGTTTGTCTTCAGAGGGAGCGAGAGGAAAATCTGTTCAGCGTTGGCTGCTCTGCTATTATCTCAGTGTATCGTTTGCAAACTCCGCACTCTTTGTCCAGCTTATTAGTTCCTTCTTTCGTTTGAAAGCCAAAGTGCCTCCAAACGTCAGCTTTGTTTTGTTGCGGACGCCGGTGAGCTCTCTGCTTTCTGCTCTCTTCTGCTTGTTTACTGTTGACTTCTTCACTGCCCCACGGCTTGGTGCCTGTATGCTGGGGTTTACCCTGGTAGACGAGAGAGTAGCCTCCCTCCTCCTTCGGGTGTTTGATTGCATGATTATTACATTCTTATTCTTAAATGTTCTGACACTGCTTTTAACTTTTTTGCACCGCTCTCTGAGTATGGTGGTGCGTCTGTGCCGGTGTTTGTCTTCAGAGGGAGCGAGAGGAAAATCTGTTCAGCGTTGGCTGCTGTGCTATTATCTCAGTGTATCGTTTGCAAACTCCGTACTCTTTGTCCAGCTTATTAGTTCCTTCTTTCGTTTGAAAGCCAAAGTGCCTCCAAACGTCAGCTTTGTTTTGTTGCGGACGTCGGTGAGCTCTCTGCTTTCTGCTCTCTTCTGCTTGTTTACTGTTGACTTCTTCACTGCCCCACGGCTTGGTGCCTGTATGCTGGGGTTTACCTTGGTAGACGAGAGGGTAGCCTCCCTCCTCCTTCGGGTGGGGGGGATTGGTCCCTAACAGTTGTGTGTGCTTATGCACCAAACAGCAGTTCAGAGTACCCACCCTTTTTGGAGTACTTGGAGGGGGTGCTGGAGAGTACTCGCTGAGGGGACTCCCTTGTTCTACTGGGGGACTTCAGTGCTCATGTGGGCCATGACAGTGAGACCTGGAGAGGCGTGATTGGGAGGAACAGCCCCCCTCGACCGGAACCCGAGTGGTGCTCTGTTATTGGACTTCTGTGTACATAACGAACACCATGTTCAAGCATAATGGTGTCCATATGTGCACTTGGCACCAGGACACCCTAGGCTGCAGTTCGATGATTGACTTCATGGTCGTGTCACTGGACTTGTGACCGCATGTCTTGGACACTTGGGTGAAGAGAGGGTTGGAGCTGTCAACCGATCACCACCTGGTGGTGCATCTGGCAGAGTCCCCTATCAGAAGGCGTTTCCATTCCCACCTCCGGCGGAACTTTGACCAAATCCAGGGGGAGGTGGGGGACATTGAGTCTGAATGGGCCATGATCCGTGCCTCCATTGTTAAGGCGGCCGACCGGAGCTGTGGCTATGTCAGAGTTCGGTCCATATTGCTGGCAGTAGGTCGGA
This sequence comes from Synanceia verrucosa, assembly GCA_029721515.1. NCBI lineage: Eukaryota > Metazoa > Chordata > Actinopteri > Perciformes > Synanceiidae > Synanceia > Synanceia verrucosa. The sequence goes on from CM056563.1 coordinate 56,196, forward strand.
TTCATTCCTAGTTAGAGTTGAACTCTGACAAGGCTGCCCTTTGTCACTGATTCTGTTCATAACTTTTATGGACAGAATTTCTGGGCGCAGGCACAGCGTTGGGGGGGTCCGGTTGGGTGACCTCAGTATCACGCTGCTGCTTTTTACAGATGATGTGGTTCTGTTGGCTTCTTTAGGCCGTCCAGCTGAGTGTGAAGCGGTTGGGATGAAAATCTACAAATCTGTGGCCATGGTCATCAGTCAGAAAAGGGTGGCATGCTCTCTCCAGGTCAAGGTGGAGATCCTGCTCTCAGGGTCTTGTTCACGAGTGAGGGGAGAATGGGGCGGGAGATCAACAGGCAGATCGGTACGGCTTCTGCAGTGATGCCAATGCTGTACCGATCCATCGTGGTAAAGAGGGAGCTGAGCCAAAAGACGAGACCCAAGACCTGGTTCAGGTCTCTCACTGGTTTTGACCATGACTGATGACACCACACAGCAGTGGAAACGCAGGAAGAACATTTTGGGCGATAGAAAGCCACAGGTTGTGTCGTTCCTGCAGAAGAGGTCTTGCTCTATACTGAACAGTGTGAATGCTCTGCGTGTTTAAGCGGCCCTCATCGTAACCATTAAAATGAGTGACTTAAACAAGCACATCACAGGAGAGTAATGTGAGCAGAGAGACTCCTGTTGAAATATTCATCAACAAAGAGTTCAATTCCATTGCAAACTGGGACAGGCAGTCTTTATATGGTGTTATACCCGTGACACACATATTAGTGGCTGACCTGTGACAGTCTCACCCACTGGCACTATTAATAATTAAAGGTACATAGGTTACCATAATCTGTGGCACTGTTCTCAACATTTTAAATAGCATACTGATGAGATAAAATAATTCTGTATGTTGAGGGTGTGTTTTGTCTGTTGATAAAAAAATACAATGTAAGAGTAATATAACACTGTAAATAAAGTAATGCTCAGTCTCTGTTCACTGGAAATACAAAAATCCATTTAGCTACTTCAATTTCAGACAATTTAATATTTCAAATTATGTCAAATGTTATAATCATTAAGATGTGTTGCTGTGTATATGGAAGCCTACTAAATAAACTTATTATAGTTTTTCTTTGTTAATTTGCAGCTCAGATGCATCTTAATCTATTTCACAGTCTGTATTGTTGTCATGCCTGTCAACTTCACAACATCCTGTCCTCTTGTTTTCCTGCGTCAGGTGATTGTGTGCCGCGTCCCTGATTATTTCCAGCTGTTCCCTAACACCCAGTGTATTTACAAACTGAAACACTGGCTAATTAAGTGTTGGGGGTTTGACCAGCCTGGTGGCTAAACTTCATTGATTGTACATTGCACCAGTAAGAGCAGAGTGTGAAGGTTCAATTAGCAGAGTAATAGCGCAGTTTTGCTTAAAATATTGCAATGCACACAACATCATGGGTGACATATCAGAGTTCAAAAGAGGACAAATTGTTGGTGCATGTCTTGCTGCCACATCTGTGACCAAGACAGCAAGTCTTTGTGATGTATCAAAAGCCACGGTATCCAGGGTAATGTCAGCATACCCCCAAGAAGGAAGAACCACATCCAACAGGAGTAACTCTGGACGCAAGAGGAAGTTGTCTGAAAGGGAAGTCCGAGTGCTAACCCGGATTGTATCCAAAAACCACAGCTGCCCAACTCACTGCAGAATTAAATGTGCACCTCAACTCTCCTGTTTTCACCAAAAGGGTCCGTCTGGAGCTCCACAGGGTCAATATCCATGGCCGGGCTGCTATAGCCAGACCTTTGGTCACTCGTGCCAATGACAAACGTCGGTTTCAATGGTGCCAACAGCAAAAATCTTGGGCTGTGGACAATGTGAAACATGTATTGTTCTCTGATGAGTCCACCTTTACTGTCTTTCCCACATTCAGGAGAGTTATGGTGTGGAGAAGCCCCAAAGAAGCATACCACTCAGACTGTTAAATGCCTTTTGGCTGCAATATCATGGCATTCCCTCGGCCCAATACTTGTGCTAGATGGGCATGTCACTGCCAAGGACTACCGAACCATTCTGGAGGACCATGTGCACCCAATGGTTCAAACATTGTATCCTGAAGGTGGTGCCGTGTATCAGGATGACAATGCACCAATACACACAGCAAGACTGGTGACAGAGTGGTTTGATGAACATGAAAGTGAAGTTGAACATCTCCCATGGCCTGAACAGTCACCACATCTAAATATTATTGAGCCACTTTGGGGTGTTTTGGAGGAGCGAGTCAGGAAATGTTTTCCTCCACCAGCATCATGTAGTGACCTGGTCACTATTCTGCAAGAAGAATGGCTCAAAATCCCTCTGGCCACTGTGCAGGACTTGTATCTGTCATTCCCAAGATGAATTGATGCTGTATTGGCCGCAAAAAGGAGGCCCTACACCATACCAATGAATTGTTGTGGTTTAAAACCAGGCATTTCAGTTTCATTGTCCAACCCCTGTATGCTCGCATCTCCCCTAGTTGTGTGCCATTACATCTTGTGTCCCGTGCCAAGCCTACCAGCCCCTCTCCACGTCATCACTTCATTCCATGTCAGGTTTCCCCCGTCAGTGCATGTCTGTCTCCAGAGCTGTCTTTTTTTTGTCACTTTTTTTGTTGCCCACGTTTTAGTCTGTCAGTGTTCAGTGTTTTTCTGTAATCTGATTTCCTCACCATTTGTGAGCGCTTTTTGTTAGAGATAGTTTTGCCCATAGATCCTTACCTTTTGTGAGCATTTTTTGTTAATATTTTAAGTCACCTTTTTTCCTAACCTTTTGTGAGTGATTTCTGTTCTTGTAGTTGTATATCTGCTTGCTTTTGTTATTTCCAGTTTAGATAAGGACCAGTAAGAGTCAGGTTGTTTTTGTTGTTTTTGTAACTTCGATAGACATGATCTTGTGTTTATTTGATAATTTTGATAGCCTTCATTAGAAGTGTTTTCTGTGTATTTCCCGGTAGTCAGGTTAGAGTGCTCATCCCTCCCTGTACTGTTGTTTATTATTTTTGCTAACAAATCCTTATTTGATACTTTGTTTTTGAGTCGTGCATTTGGGTTCAGTTCTCCTGTTGTGTTGCCTACCTAACCTATTCACTCAAGCTCTTATTGTCCAAATACAAACAACAAATTTGAGTATTCTGCTGCTTTACTTGGACTTTACAATATCTTTGGCATTGATGATTGTGATATCATTAGACTTTCCCATATTGTTGCCTACAGGCCAAAGCCAGTGGTAAATTTCCATTTTTCTCTATGATAATAAGATGTGATAGAGTATGTGATTCCAATCCAATGCATTTTTTTTTTTTGTCAAATTTATTGAATATCTCCTCGTGGCCCACTAGCTGTCTATTCTGAGTGTGCATTGAAAATCAAATCCCTGGCTCTGTAAATGGGAAACAAACCACACCCAATTTCATTTTTCACATTCATATGGAGGTTTTCAAAATAAAAACTGACTGTTAATGCTGATGAGTTAGTTTAAGTCAGAGAATATCCAGTGAGTGTTCAGTGGAAAATGTTGAAAAAATGGTTCGTTCTAAGGAACTGAAAACAATCATATTACCAGGCGATTATACGCTTAAGAGAATATACTCAATAAAATGATATTCCATTCCTGACAGTAAAGTAAATCCCTTCAGACACTGCTCAGGTATAACACTGTGACCACGGCCAACACTGATCACATTATATATCTCCTGGGATATGTGAGGCATCAAATGTACATTATGTCCTCAGCGTTGATGTTAGAAGCAGGAAAAATGTTCCAGCATCAGGATTTTTCAGGAGTTTGACAACAAGAAGCAAACAGTGATGTCTAGAGGACTGGATCAGAGCATCTCCGGAAGTGCAGCTCTGGTGGTCTGTTCCTGGTCTGCAGTGGTCAGGATCTATCAAAAGTGGTCCAAGGAAGGACCAGTGGTGAACCAGAGACAAGGTCATGAGAGGACAAGGATCACTGATGCAGGTGGGGAGTGAAGGCTGGTCCTGGTGGTCTGATCCAACAGACCAGAGAAGTTAATGCTGCTGAAGATAGAAAGGAGTTACATATCACAGAATAAACCATCAGAGGTCAGAGGTCAGGGCTTCTGACAGCGAAAGACAGACCAGTACAATATTAGGTGGTCATAGTGTTATGTCTGACCAGTGTTTATTACAGTGGATTGTGCACAAAAACTTCAAGTCATTTTTTTAATAAAAATGGAACATGGTTTGAAAGCTTGAAGCGAGATTTAAAAGACTGGAATAGAACCGTTGTTTCATTAAAATCCTGTGGTGTTGACACTGTAGTGGCTGCCTTGGTTGTAATGAAGAAAACAAGAGTGTAACCCCACACACTGCTGTCAGCGCCCTCATACTTTATTAACAAACAGCATTTCAGTTCCGGGAGGAAGAGTACTGGAAGAGGCAGGGTCTGGTTGCTAGCCGTGGGTAAGTTGCAATCCATTGCAAGTCAGGGGTTGATTCCATGTTCTACCTTCCTGGTGCAAATAATACAAATCTACAGAGCTCCTATATCAATCACCACTTCGCTATTAGTGAAGACGAACACGTGTATACGGCGTTGCTGTTCACAATGCAGCATTATCACATTATATATATATATATATATATATATATATATATATATAGATACTGTATGTGTGTGTGTGTGTGTGTGTGTTTGTAACTTGCAGTACAGTGCTGTCAGTACTAAGCTATGCAAGATGTATTGATTAGTAGTACCTCCTCCGCCTCTCCCCGGTGTAAACCACGAGCCGCCAGTCCGGTCCTCAGTTCATTGATGTCCACCCTGCCATCTTTATTCAAGTCCAGCTGCTTGAACAGCTCTGCATATTTCCTCTCTCTGTCCGGGTCCAGGGACGCTCCAGTATCTCCGGTTCCTCCGCGGGGAGTCTGTGCGCACAGACCCTCCTCGTCTCCGCCCATGTGAAAGAAAGAGAGCCGGTTTCTACAACTGCTCGACTGATAATTTCACAACATAACAGCATAACACTGGCAGGACTGAGAGCACGGCGACGGCTGTCCTCGTTTCCACAGAGACTGGGGCTCAAGCCATAACTGGAGGAGAGCAGGAGGAGGAGATGAGGAGGAGGAGAGTTAGAGAGGAGAGGTGCAGGAGCGGAGGAGAGCAGGACGATGCTATGCTGCTGCTGAGCTTCTTTCTCCTGGATGGATGATGGGTGGATGAGATTAATCCCCGAATCAGTCACATTCTCTCTCAAGTCATTCAGATGAAACACAGTTCCAGATACTGCAGTGAGTGCAGTCAGCTTCTACTGATAATCATTATTTAGCGTCAGTAGAGTGAACCACGAAAGCGCTTCTCTCTCTCTCTCTCTCTCTCTCTCTCTCTCTCTCTCTCTCTCTGTGACACAGCACCACGCGATTCATCTTTAACGCGCGCGCTCACAGCAGCGCGCGCTCACAGCAGCACGCCCCCACACTCCCGCAAGTACAGAGTAAGACTATGAATGACAAGGACTGTCCGGTCTAATAACCATATTATTAAGTCTAATAATCAGTCTAATAACCATATTATTAAGGCACCCCTATTAAATCATATTTTAGATTTTTAATTCTGAACAGATGTGTTATTCCAGCAGCCAGTGTAAGGTGCCTTAAATTAACATTTACATATTTTTTTAATGTTTCTGTAATGGATAATCCACCAGTATGTGCAAGCTCTTTGTTCAAAAATGATATCTTTATGCAATTGCAAGTGATATTAATTATATTATTTTAATTTTATTTATTTTATTATTATTATATATACATATATATATATATATATATATATATATATATATATATATATATATATATATATATATATATATATATATATATATATATATATATATATATATATATAAAATGTAATCCATCAGTGATGACAGTGTGAAGATGTGTTGGCAGTGCTGTAGATCACTGTGAGTAAAACGAACCCCTGATAGCTTATTGGCTATTAATAGCCATAATAATGGGGATTGTGAGCTGTGACGTGCAAAGGATAGAGAAGTACCTGGTCAGCATTTACAGGCCTCTGTGTGTGTGTGTGTGTGTGTGTGTGTGAGAGAGAGAGAGAGAGAAAGAGAGAGAGAGATTAATGTTTGTCAGTTATTGGTGTCTCATGGCTTTTGGCTAAATATCTCTCATGCCCTATCTGTCTGGTTTGGTTAAGTTACAGTTTTTCGTCCCCTGCATCTGTGTGATTCTCTCACCCCGCCCTAATTGTATCCACTTGTTTCCCATTACCTCCTGTATAAATAGTCTCGTCTCCCCTGTCTCATTGTGAGATCGTCATGGTTCTGTCCTGTCGTCATTCCTGTCACCAGTTCTCCTCACCATCTTCCAGTGTTTCTCTTGTGCTCCCATGTGGTTAAATTTGTAATATTCATATTAGATAAATTGTTTATTTTCTGTATTCCTCCTTAGTGAGATGATTTTCTGTTTCCTCCTGAGCAGAGTGATAGTAGTATAGTATAGTATAGTATCCACCTCATTGTGCATTAGTGTCGGTCCTTTTGTTTGTACCATTTGATAGCCCTCTTAAAGTTTGATTATCCTCCTAGTGAATGCTTTATTTTCAACCTTAAGATGTCTTTTATTTTGGTAAATTTTTACAGCCACGTGCTCGCCTTTTGTTTGTAACTTTTGTAGCCAAAGTAGTGTAGATCCTTAGTTAAGTTTTACAGTCTTAGTTATTTCTAGTTACACCTGTTTGTTTTTCCCCCAGCTTATCTGGGTGGTTTTGAGTTTCCCCTTTTTGATAGATCAGTGCAGTCAGTGTAGGGATTCCCTGGCACGCTCTCCACCTGCTGGAGACGCATGCTCCCTTCCCTGCCTGAAAGCGCTGATGCTGCCTGTGTGCCTCTTGCCTGGTTTAATGAAACTCTTTTGTTACACCACATCACCATGGAAGCCTCACAATATCAAGACAGCATGAATAGGTTATATTCCTCAGTAATTACTAGGTAGCCTGCAGAGATGGGAAGTAACAAAGTACAAATACTTCGTTACTGTACTTAAGTAGATTTTCCAGGTATCTGTACTTTACTTGGGTATTATTTTTCTGATGACTTTTTACTTTTAATTTACATTTCAACACAAATATCTGTACTTTCTACTCCCTACATTCTCAAAACTGGCTCATTACTTCTTTCAACCTTTACAGACCACACTGCCACTGAGCCCTGCGCCCCGTGCTGCAGGGCTCGATGCCTCTAGGCATGGGGCCCTAAGCTCGTTGCCGTACAGCCCACGAAGCTCACCAGATCTGGTGCTGTGGATCACTGTGGTGTTGTGGATCAGCCCGATCCAGTTATGGGTGGATCTGAGTGGGTTGAGGCTGCAGACAGAGGTGAAGCTGGAGGATGGAAGAACAGCTGCCAGCTGCTGCTGAAGCTCAATATTTATCAGTTTTTAGTGATTAAAACGAAATAATTTCTGTCTCCTCTGTATTGATGTCAGTTTCTCTCTGTCCAGTTCAGATTTTATTATTCTAAAGGAAATTTGGCCTGCAGCAAAACTAGACTGTGTCCAGTGGTTTTTTTTTGTTTTTTTTTTCCTCTGTACCAGCACTGGGCTGGGCATGAGTCCGTTCTGTTGCCTCCTCAGAGAAAGAGGGAGGCAGGCTGGTAAAAATGCCTGGAGTCATGGAGGAATACCAGGTTCTCTTTAAAATGAAAGCTCAGAGGGTTCAGAGCAATGAATCCTCTTAAAATGGAGGAGTCCTTAAAATGTGTTGGTAAAGAGATTGATGCTTGCATTCTTGCAAATGGAGCAATGATTGTGATCTGTAAAAATGGTGATCAAGTAGCACTAGAAAAAAAAATCGTGAAAATAGGAGGGAAAAGGGTGGAAGTGGCTGTCCTTGCAAAGAAAAATGAGATAAAAGTTGTCATTTATGGTGTGTGTGTGTCATGATTCGTCTGTCTGGTTTGGTTAAGTTATCTATTTTTGTCTTGTGCTCACATGTTGTATTGTCATTTCCCGTTATATTTTGAAGTAACCGTGTCTTCCCTCTGGTTTCAGCTTCACACATCCTCCTCCCCTTGTTTCCCGCGTCTGGTGATTGTCTGACCCTGCCCTGATTGTTTCCAATCACCTCTTGTATAAGTAGTCTTGATATTCACAGAGTAGGCGCGTGGCCGTCCTCCACCTCCCTGCTGGAACTCCGTGCGCTATTACTCTGTGAATATCAATAAAGACTATTGTGAGAACTTTGAACTGGTCTGTGAGTCGTGCGTCTGGTTTCCCTGCCATGGATCCTTGTCGGTGTGGGCTGACATGTCTGACTGGGAAATTATGGGCAATTTAACAGGAGGCAAAGTTACTGATGTGAAGCGGTTTAAAGCTAAAAAAGAATAAAAAATACTCATGTGCTGATTACCTTTGCAGGAGAATCACTCCCATCTCGGATGTTGACAGGATGTCTGTCCTTTCAGGTCAGAGCCTATGAAAGACTTCCCCTACAGTGTTTTAAGTGTCAGAGGTTTTTATGTAACTGCTTCATGCAGGGGAAACAGACGGTGTGCTAAGTGTGGAAAGGACCATGATATCAGGGAGTGTAAAGAAACAACTGTTAAGTGCTGTAACTGTGAGGGAAGGCATGCAGCCTCCTCTCAAGAATGTGGTCACTTTGTGAAAGCAAAGCAGGTCCAGGAGATTAGGGACCAGCATAAAATCTCATATGCAGCAGCATTAAAGAGAGAGGAAGGGATTAGAGGCCCATTCAATGCTGGTACCTGTGGGTGGGACCTTGGTCCCTCAGCGCACACAACCTGTGTTACCTAATGAAGTAGTAATCAATAAGGAGTCCCTTTTAGCATTTATTGTTGATGTGATCTACGGTGCCTGTGAAGTCAAGATCAGACATTATCAAGTTTGTGTCTGAAGCAGCAGTGAAGTTTTTGGGTGTGAAGAAATACTCTCCCCAATCTCTGCATGAGTTCATGAGAGTAAAACAAATGCCGTCGAGTCAGGAGTCAAGAAGTCTCTCTGAGGTGGAGGATGACGAGAGGGAGTCGATGGAGGATGTTGAATTCTGTGAGGATGTTGATGATGATGTTTAGGATCCTTGTGATGGTCTGCATCCTCCAGTTGAATGCAGGGAGTCTTATTTTTAATGGACAAGAATTTAAGAAGCTAATCCGGGATGTAGATATTAAACCAGGTTTTCTATGTATTGAAGAGACCTGGTTAAAACCCTGTTTGGACTTTGTAGTCCCAGAGTACATAAACCTGTGAAAAGACAGATCTGATAGATCAGGAGGTGGATGCGCCACTTTTGTTAAATCAGGGATTCAATATAAAGTTTGCGAGTACGAATCTACTCTTGAATGTTTAATAATAAAAGTTAGTGATCAGGGTAAAATAAGCTTAGTCAAAGGCTGAGCCTGAGGAAATAACATATAAAACGGAGTCCCCTGTTATCTGGGTGGGTGATTTTAATACACATAATCCGTTGTGGGGAAGTCAGGGAAGAGATGCAAGTGACATCGTCATTGAGGAATTGTTAGATAACAATAATTTGGTAATTTTTAATGATAGCAGACCTACTCGAGTTGAAATCAAATCTTTTAAAATGTCCTGTCTTGATTTAACCTTTGCTTCTCAAGCTCTAGCTAGAATAGCAGAGTGGAACGTCTTGAATAAGAATTCTATGGGCAGCGATCATTTTCCAGTTTTAAGCATTTTGGGAAGATCCTTAATTATGGCTCCTGGGAGCCAAGTTAAAAGATTTGATTTCATTAGAGCTAAGTGGGGCGAATTAAAAGCTAGCATAGAGAAATTACTAGTGCTTAATCTATTGATGAGAATAATAATTATTTAACTAAAATGATTCTGAACGTAGCTGTTCAGACTATTCCTTACAGAGGGGCACCCAAGGAACGAGTGATTGTCCCTTGGTGGAATAGAGATTGTGACAATGCAGTGGAAAAGAGAAAGCAAGCACTTAGGAACCTATGTAGAAATCCTACTCAGGAAAATGTTATTCATTTTAAGCAATGTAGGGTAATGGCAAGGAAAGTAATAAAAGATGCTAAAAGAAAGAGCTGGAGGTCTTTCTGTGACACTCTGGGACCAGATACCCCACTCAAAGAGGTTTGGTCTAGAATGCATAAAATGTCAAGTGGTCATATCAATAATGCCAGCTCTGAATGATGGCTGTGTTGAAACAGTTAAAAACAAAGAATAAGCAAACATGCGTGCTAAAGTTTTTCAGGAGGTTCATAATGCTACATCTCTTGGAGATTAGGGTTTTAGGATGAGGGAGGAGTGTTTTATTGGATCAAAGACTTCCTTAACAACAGATTCATTCAAGTCAGAGTCAGAGGAGATCTGTCTGAGTATTGAAAATGGTACACCCCAAGGGTCAGTCATCAGTCCGGACCTTTTCAGTGTAATGATAAACAATATTTTCAAAGCTTTGGAAAGTCTCTATTTGCAGACGATGGTGTAATCTGGAAGAGAGGAAGAAATTTCGATTTTCTACTCTGTCAAATACAAGGGGCGATGGATCAGATTGTACAGTGGGCAAATAAGTGGGGTTTTAGGATTTCAGCCCCTAAAAGTAAACATGATTTTTGGAAATAAGAGGAAAATACCTACATGCTGTATATCTCTATATGACTGTCCACTGGAAAGAGTTAAGACTTTTAAGTTTATGTGGGTATGGATGGATGAAAAGATCTCATGGATATGTCACATAGACAAAATAATCTGCAAAAGGTGAAAAGGTAATTAATATACTCCGTAGCCTGGCCTGAGGTGACTGGGGGGCTGGAAGGGACAAACTGTTAATGATTTATAGAGCTATGATAAGGTCTGTTTTAGATTACGGCTGTGTGATATTTGGAGCAGCAGCTAAATCTATATTGCATAAATTAGATCAAGTTCAGGCTAAAGCCTTAAGAGTTTGCTGTGGAGCATTCAGAACAACACCTATTCCTGCATTACTTATTGAAATGGGAGAATTACCTTTGAGAATAAGGAGATGTAAATTGGGGCTCAACTACTGGGGTAAGTTAAATGGTTCAGAAAACAGTTGTGCAAGTATGCACCTGTTGGAAGACTCATGGGAATTTGCTACCAGAGAAGGAAAAGCAAACGACTTCAGTCAGATTAGCCACATGGCGACAAAGATGGGGCTAGAAGAAGGAAAAGTGAGTAAAACTACCTGGTCTCCGATTCCCTTCTGGCTTCTCCCTGAACCTGAGGTGCATCTTGAGCTGCTAGAAATTGGGAAAATGTCTCCAGTAACATTTTGTTAAGATGTCTGAATAACTTCGGCTGCTGCTCTGGAGGCCTTGAAGGGAGGGAGATTTTAAGTTGTCTGTTCAGAATTGAAAGTTCAAGGTGACATGTGGGTTTTCTGTGGGTCTCTGGGCACTCAGGAATAGAGGGAAATGAAATTGCGGACCTTATGGCAAAAGAAGTGTTGTCAAAAAATAATATAGATTTATCCATTCTTCTGGGAAAGAAGGAACTTAACAGCATATTCAAAGAAAATGTGAGAATGAATGGCAGGAAGAGTGGAATGCCGATCAGAGGGACAGACATTACTTCTCCCTCCAGCCGTCTGTAGTCGGTCAGAGGAGGAGACTGAGATTCAGGCGGAGGGATGAAGCGGTTTTAACCAGACTTAGACTGGGGCACAGTGGCCTTGCAAGATGTTTAAATATAATTGGGAAACACCCAGATGTTTGACAATGTGGCTCTGTAGAAACAGCGCAATATGTTTAAATTGAATGTGTCAAGTGTAAGAGAGAAAGACGGCAACTGTATAAAGATTTATCTGATTTGGTAATGGGCATATTTTCATTTAAAACCATCCTTGGAGCGAACCAAAACTGTGAAAGCATTGGAAAAGCGATTTTAAAGTTCCTGCATTCAACAGAACTGTATAAGAGTATATAGAGTAGAGGTTGGATTGACCAGTGGATGGCAGCATTACGCAACCCTGCGTACAGCCTGCAGAAACCTTATCAGAAGAAGAAGAAGAGGAAGAAGAGGAAGAAGAAGAAGAAGAAGAAAGCCTTTATTAGTCCCTCGGAGAGGGAAATTTCAATTTACACTTTGTTAGTATTTTTATTTTCAATTGCACATTATACACACAAGTTATGAAAGACATGCATTAGAGGAGAGGTGTCAGAGTGAGGGGGCTGCCCCTTATCCAGGTGCCCGAGCAGTTGGGGGTTCGGTGCCTTGCTCAAGGACATCTCGACAGTGCACAGGAGAAGTAACTGGCACCTCTCCAGCTACCAGTCCACTCTCCACACATGGTCCGACCTGGACTGTACTGGTGACCCTCCAATTCCCAGCCCAAGTCACTACAGACTGAGCTATGAGCCACCAAGAAGAAGAAGAAGAGACCAGGGAGTGTCTCCTGAAGAGATAGGACCTGAGGACGGCAGACACTGGGGAGAGACTGCTGGATTCACGACAGTGATTGAGTCTTGGTAGCTGGCTCTGGACTGAATTGGACAGAGATGGCAGAGGGAAGTGACAGAACAGGAAGCGAGTTCGGCGATATGGAGTTGGGTGGCGGGAGTTATGGAAACTGAGATACTGTCCAGAAAAAGAAACGTAAAAAGAACCAAAGTAGTAAATTGGATGATAATGATTATATCAACAGAGAAGATGGAGACGACGGGAGGAGAGATGATCACAAGATAATTGTTAAACTTACACAAGACGAGGCATCGTTTGGTGGATGGAACCTGATACTACTTACCAGAGCCATAGGTAAGGAAATTGGAGAAATAAAGATTGCTTAAGTGCTGAGGAATGGATCACTGGGAACAACAAGGGAAAGCGATAAGAATGGATAAAATAAATGGCAAGAGAGTGCAATGTTCCATAGTAAATGACAGAAAACAAGTCAGGGGAGTTGTCACAGGGATCCCAGTGAATGTACCCACTGATTATATTAAAATAAACATAAAGAATGCAAAAGTCTAATAATAAAAAACTAATAGAGATGAGATTAAATGCGATGATCTCTCAGTTTTGATTACATTTGAGGAGGAAAGACTCCAGGAAAAGGTTTATATTGGCTACATGTGCTATGATGTGAGGCTGTACATTCCACCACTGTTAAAGTTCTTCAAGTGTCAGCGGTTTGGACATGTAGTATAAGGGAAGCCAGAGGTGTGGGAGGTGTGGTAGAAACCATACGGCAAATGTGCAGAAAGCGCAAAGCTTAAACGTTGTAATTGTGGCGGAGAGCACAGCTCAGCATGGGGGGTGTGAAGCAAGTAAAAGAGCAGCAGAGGTACAGCGGGTTAGAGTGACACAGACAATCAGCTATGCAGAGGCAGCAAAGAAGGTCTCAGGAGGAGGGATGGTGAGAAAATGTAATGAGAATGAGAGCAAAAGTGTTGCCAAATGTGATAAGTGTGACAAGCTGAATGAGGATACTCTGATTGTGAGGAAAGAGGATTTTGTGCTCTTTATGGCAGAGATAATCAACTGTTCTGCACAGTCGAAGAGTCAAAATGAAAGAATTAAAATAATAATCAGATCAGCTGAAACAGTGAGAGACATCCTAAATGATGAGACACAATCCTCTCAGACATGGGCTGGAGCCTCCTAATGGTTTTAGTTCTTCTCCAGTGGAATGCACAAAGTTTAATTGCAAATGCACAGGAGTTTAAAAAATACATTGATAATCTACAAGAAAAAACAAAAGTAATTTGTGTCCAAGAAACTTGGTTGAAACCACAGCTAGACTTTGCTATAAAGGGTTATTCTTCAGTTAGAAGGGATAGGGAATAGGGCACAGGTGGAGGAGTAGCAACATTCATACAAAATGGAATAAATCACAGGGTGATGCATGTGAGCACAGAGCATGAATCGATTGTGGTGAAGGTGTGGACAAACAGAGGACAAATCACAATATGGTGTGCATAAATAATGGGGGAGGAACATGATACAATTGCACAAAAAACAGAAACAGCAATCGACTTGGCATTCACATCTAGCTCTTTGACAGGGGTAAGCACTTGGAGGGTGGAATCATGAGTTAAAATTGTTAAGCAGTGGGGACAGAGATGCTGTCAGCAGTAAAGAAAAGGCAGAATTAATGGCAGAAACATTTAAAAAGATTCATAGCTCAAGCGATCTAACGAGTGAGGCCAGACAAGGTAGGGACAAAGCTTTAGTGGAGAATTCACAAGTGTTGGAAAAGAAAGAACCATTAGGAGATCCATTAGACCTGCCTTTTTCCTTATATGAGCTAAAAAGAGTGATTAAGAGAGCTCGTCAGACCACACCTGGGAAGGACGAAATATGTTACAAAATGATTGAACACATGACAGATAGTACTCTATCCATCGTACTGAAACTATTTAACAGAGTTTGGAAAACCGGCTAACTTCCGTTGGCATGGAAACATGCAGTTATAGTACCAGTTCAAGCCAGGAAAGGACCCCTCGACCCAGCAAGCTACAGACCTATTGCCCTTACCTCCCAATTGGGTAAAACCATGGACCAATGGTAACAGAAAAGCTAACATATGTTATGGAGAGTAAGAATCTTCTGTCTTCATATCAAAGTGGGTTCAGGAAAGGCAGAAATACAATAGACTCTGTGTTGTGTCGATAGTGAGGTACGATATGTCCTCGATGAGGTACAGATGTGGTCAAATAAATGGGGTTTTAAGTTGTCCATAGCTAACACTCAGTGTACCTGTTTCTCAAGACGATAGAAAAACACACGGCTCTCATTGAAGACAGGCGTTGGAACAAGTAAAAGCTATAAGATTCCTGGGATGTGGTTTGATGAAAAACTCACATGGAACACTCATCTAAAGAAACTCAAGAGCAAATGTACAAAAATTATCAATATATTGCGTTGCCTAGCAGGACAGGAATGGGGAGTGAGCAGAAAATTTCTGCACTGATGAGATCTACCCTAGACTATGGCAGTATAGCATACATGTATACTCGACATGTCTGGCTCAGGCTCTACATATCATCAGGCTCTACGTATCATCAGTGGGTCATTCAAAACATGGCCAGTATCAGCCATGCAGGTGAAAATGGGAGAAATGTCCCTGCGTATAAGATGATATATGTTATATATATATGATATATGCTGGCATACTGAGTCAGTCTCCAGGGGTATCGAGACACTCATCCAACCGAAAGGGTATTAACTGACTGCTGGGAGCATAATGAATCAAATGTAATGAGTTTTGGATGGGTTGGTGACGCAAAAGCAGAGAGTGAAGGATAACCCCTATTTTCCACTGGATGCGGAACGATGCCAACGTCCGTCAACGTGCGTTGTCCGTCGTCCAACAACACCCACCAGATGCGCCTGCTGCGTCTCCGCCAGACAGCTGAAATCGCAAGAACGAGATCTCAAGAATTCACGTATAATTGCACAATATACCGGGTTGTAGTGGAGCGTCAGTGAAAAGAAAATCATCGTGTCCACTGAGTAGAAGGATATTGATTGTATGATCCGCCGTGAACACGGATTATTTTATTTTGAAAATAAACTGGATTTTGTGTCTGTTCACGACTTCCTGTCGACACCCGACAAAAATAGAAGCTTGTTGATTTGTTTCCGCAGGCGTCGGCACCATTCCGCATTCAGTGGAAACTGACACATTGATTCGAATGGCTGCGTAACGGGTCTGACAAAACGTCAGCACTGCTACGCATCCGGTGGAAATTAGGGATTAGGTCAACTCCGTTACTGTGACACAGTTTCGGTGTCTGCCAACCCCCACTGGTTATTCCCATCACCAAGTGTAGACCTCAGCATACAGCAGAGATTGAAGGAGAAAGTAAAACTACTCCCAGCATGGTACGTAGTTATATAGAACAACACTTCTCAGTATCAGTATTGTTGTTTACACACGGCTCCAAGGATCCTAAGTCAGCGTATATCCCAGAGAGTGAGATATACATAAAGAAAAGAGTGTCAGATCATGTGTCAATATGCACAACAGATTAGCCAGTACAATTAGCCCTGCAGTGGATAGAGGAAAGTGGAAAAAACACTGTCATTGCATCAGACAGTTATTCAGCTCTAGTAAGTATAGGATCTGGTAGATTGGCAAGATGTCATAAACCAAATATTCCAAATAATGTACAGGATGACGGAAAAAGGCTCAGTCACACAGTTTATCTGGCTACCTGCTCATGTAGGTGTGGAGGGGAATGAGCAGGTAGACATCTTAGCAAAACAGACACTTAGAAATAAAAGCACAGAATTACAAGTACCTTTAAGTAAGGCTGAAGCCAAATCCCTCATCAGGAAATACCCTGAAACAGTCTGGCAGGAGTACTGGGACGATCAGGAAACCGGTAGACATTTATGCAATATACAAAAACAGGTTGGAGTAGGGAGAAGGGCTGGAGAAGGAGAGAAGAAAGCATAATAAGACAAATAAGAATAGGGCACACAGGTCTCAACAGCACATTGCATAAAATAGACAAACACTCAACTGTGTAATGTTCTCTCTGTGGCCAATTTGAGACAGTAGAGCATGTACTGCTGCACTGCAGTCAATATAATAGTCAAAGGAATCACCTTTTTCAGTCATTAAGGAAGGTGAAGCATCAAGACTTCACGCTACAAGGTCTCTTGGGTAACTCTGCAGCTAGTACATATAATGAAATCCTTAAGTTCTTAAGAGAAATAGACTTAGTCAAGCGGATATAGTTTCCCAATGGTGCAATGGTGTCTTAGTCCTGTGTGTTAACTATGTAGATATGATTGTATGACGTCTGATCCACAATCCAGTCCAGTTGTTGGTGGTAATGCACCTCTTAGTTGGATTGCCACCCGACATAAAACCCCATAGAAGCATAGAAGAAGAAACTGCGATTAGGTTGGTCACTTGGGAGCTGAAACGCGAAGGGGGTAGGAGAGTTGGTGGGAGAAAGAGTTGGCGGAAACAAACAAACAATCAACAACATAAAAGATTGTCGATCTAAAGGCTTGACTTCAGACCTGGTGGTTGGCATAGACTGGGTTGTGACTGGATCAGGATGGCGACTCAGGTAGACGAGGAGGAGGTTAATATGGATTTTGGCGGATGGACACCAATTTCTAGTGGGAGAGGGAGAAACAGGCGAGACAACGTAAGTAAACTCAGTAAAAGTTCAGATGATGATGGGAGAGTAGTCCAGAAAAATGTGAGGAGAGAGGGATTTAAAGTGATCCTGAAATAGAAAGGAAGATGAAGAGGTTAGCCTGAGTCCACTTACACTGAGTAGGGAGCTGAGAAAGAAGCTAGGAGAAATGGAGATGGCTAAAACCCTGAGGGATGGAAATCTGTCAATAATATGCAAAATGGAGGAACAGAAGAACAAAGCACTACAAATAGAGAACATTTGCAAGAAAGTAGTAATTGAAAGAAGGAGCATGGGTGCTAACAGGGTGGTAAGGGGAGTGATAACAGGGATTCCTGTTTCCTGGAGAAACTCAAACGTTCTGGGGGCGAAGTGAGCAAAACAAAGAGATTACAGAGAACAGTTAATGGAGAAAGGGTGGATAGTCTTTCTGTTCTGCTGGAGTTTCAGGATCTATTAAAATAGGATATACAGTTGTGGTCAGAAGTTTACATACACTTATAAAGAACATAATGTCATGGCTCTCTTGAGTTTCCAGTTATTTCTACAACTGTGATTTTTCTCTGATAGAGTGATTGGAACAGATACTTCTTTGTCACAAAAAACATTTATGAAATTTGGTTCTTTTATGACTTTATTATAGGTCAACTCAAAATGTGACCAAATCTGCTGGGTCAAAAATATACATACAGCAACATGAATTAGCAACTTTGGTGACTTAGAAAGTTGTGTCAACGAAATGAGCTTCATAGCATGGCCTCTTAACTTCTTGTGAGTGATCATGAGTGAACACAGCTGGTGACTTCTCTGAGGCCATTTAAATAGGGCTCATTGGATACAAACACCCACGAACGCTACAATGGGAAAGTCAAAGGAGCTCAGCACGGATCTGAAAAAACAAATCATTGACTTGAACAAGTCAGGAAAGTCACTTGAAGCCATTTCAAAGCAGCTGCAGGTCTCAAGAGCAACAGTGCAAACAACTGTTTGTAAGTATAAAGTGCATGGCACTGTTTTGTTACTGCCACGATCAGGAAGAAAATGCAAGCTATCACCTGCTGCTGAGAGAAAACTGGTCAGGAGGGTGAAGAGTCAACTGAGAACCACCAAAAAGCAGATCTGCCAAGAATAAGAAGCTGCTGGAACACAGGTGTCAGTGTCCACAGTCAAGTGTGTTTTGCATTGACATGGACTGAGAGGCTGCCGTGCAAGAAGGAAGCCCTTGATCCAAAAGAGGCACCTTAAGGCTCGACTGAAGTTTGCTGCTGATCACATGGACAAAGATAAGACCTTCTGGAGGAAAGTTCTGTGGTTAGACCAAACAAAAATCCAGCTGTTTGGCCACAATGTCCAGCAATATGTTTGGAGGAGAAAAGGTGAGGCCTTTAACACCATGCCTACCGTCAAGCATGGTGGTGGTAGTATTATGCTGTGGGGCTGTTTTGCTGCCAAAGGAACTGGTGCTTTAGAGAGAGTAAGTGGGATAATGAAGAAGGAGGATTACCTTCAAATTCTTCAAGATAACCTGAAATCATCAGCCTGAAGGTTGGGTATTGGGCAGAGTTGGGTGTTCCAACAGGACAGTGACCCCAAACACACATCAAAAGTGGTAATGGAATGGATAAATCAGGCTAGAATTAAGGTTTTATAATGGCCTTCCCAAAGTCCTGACTTAAACCCATTGAGGACATGTGGACAATGCTGAAGAAACAAGTTAACAAATTTAACTGAACTGCACCAATTCTGTCAAGAGGAGTGGTCAAAGATTCAACCAGAAGCTTGTGGATGGCTACCAAAAGCACCTAACTGAAGTGAAAATGGCCAAGGGACATGTAACCAAATATTAGCATTGCTGTATGTATATTTTTGACCCAGCAGATTTGGTCACATTTTCAGTTGACCCATAATAAAGTCTTAAAAGAACCAAACTTCATGGCTGGAGCCTATTCCAGCTGTCTTAGGGCAGAAGGCAGGGTACACCCTGGACAAGTCGCCACCTCATCGCAGGACACATAGAGACACATAGACAACCACTCACATTCACACCTACGGTCAATTTAAATTAGCCATTTAACCTAATCCTCATGCATTGGATGGATTACCAGAGAGAGTACCAGCTGGAGTACCAGAGAGAACCCACGCAGACACGAGGAGAACATGCAAACTCCACACAGAAAGACCCCGGGCCCAGGATTCGAACCCAGTACCTTCTTGCTGTGAGGCGACAGTGCTAACCACTACACCACTGTGCCGCCCTCAAGAGAGTCATGACATCAAGTGTATGTAAACTTTTGACCACGAATGTATATACCGGAGAAATGATCTCAATACTGTTGGCAGTACAGTGGGTTGAGGAGACAAGACCACTGTGAACAGTTTTATGCTCTGAATCCAGCTCAGCATTAATCACTGTACAGGACAGTCAGTCACACAGTAGACCAGACATACTGATTGAGGTGCAGCAAACCCTGTACAGAATTCAAATTATGGGGCTGACAGTGATTTTTGTGTGGGTAACAAAGTCATCCATCGATTTGTCAGTTAATGTCAGCCAATATGAAACTAAGGCTGAGGAAAAGGTGGCAAAAACAATGGGAGGAAGAGAGGACGGGACGATGGTTTTAGAGAATACAAAGGAAGTGGGAGAAATGAGGAGAGCAGGAAGGAACAGAAGAGAAGAAAGACTAATATCAAGGCTCAGGTTTGGACATGCTGCACTGAACAGTACACTATTCATAATGGGGAAACACCAGACATGGAACTGTGACTACTGTGGCAAAGAAGACACAATAGAGCACATAATACTTCAGTGTCAGAAATATAAGAGAGAAAGACAGAGTTTAAGTACATCTCAGAAACATTAAAATACCACTGGATATCAGAGTCAATCTACAACAGAGCTCAGGGCACAAGAGTTATAAATTTATATTCCAGTTCCTTAAAGCAATGAGGCTGCTTGACAGTATACAATTCTCTCTTTTTTTACTCGTCATCCTGATTCACACTCCATTCCAGTTGGTGGCGTTAATACACCAATATGTTGTTTGCCAACCGCCAATAAACATCACTAGAAGAAGAAGAAGAAGAAGAAGAAGAAGAAGAGGAGGGCTACATTCACCTTAACAATATTCAGAAGACACAAGATGCCTTTGCCTGTGCAAGTGTTTAACTTTCAGGTACGTCTTCGCCATTGCTGTTTCTGTCACGTCCATTGAGCCAATAGCCTACTGCTGGAAACTGAACTAGATGTATGAACAGTGGTGTGAGCTAAGCTAGCAGTTAGCTAACATTAGCTAGGCTAAGCGCAGCTACGGTTCACTTCATGGTTAAGGATTGCTGTTATTGCAGTTAACAATAGCGTATTAATCAACTACGAAGCAATATTGAAAACAGTTTGATTACACCTTATTCTGCCTTAAGAGATATGCTAAGGTTATGCTCTGCAGTTAGTTGACATTTTACCACTTTCATTTTTCTGACGTTAACGTTACTTTGCAAAGTGAAGAAGACAGATAAAAACGCACGGACAATAAATACATAATTAATACACGATGCTGAAAAGCTGAATAACACGTTTAATATATTCTACATATGTTTTGCCAGTAAATCATTAAAATGTAGACTGTTTTAATGGAGTTGTTAACTGACGCTTAGCAATCGACTGGAGGCCTCCATTGGTTTAAAACATTGTTTTAATGTTAATGTTACACTGGCAAGGAAATTAAAAACTAGTAGTAGGTGATATAGTTATTGCTAGTGTACAGACTCTTAGGTTTGATTATTCGCTAAAGCGAAATATAACAACTGAAGAACAATTAGTGTTTGTTATTGTAGCATGTAGCTAGCGGGAACTAGCATGGCCAAACCATCGCCCTAAGCGGTCCAGGCTTATTGGGACACGGACTGTGGTCCAAAACCACGGGAAATGTCATGGGGTTAAGAACGGACATGAGGTAGACTTGACTTGGACCTGGAAAATACATCTGTGGAGAGTCCTTAAGGTTTACACCGAGCTACGTAATCATGATGCGACGGAGGGAGACTATTATTGACGTGTGTGTGAAGAAGAAGAAGAAGAAGAATTCCTTTATTAATCCCTCAATGAGGGAAATTACATTTTTCACTCTGTTAGTATATATATATATATTTCAATTGCACATTACACACACAAGTCATGAAACAAACATGCACATGCATTAGAGGAGAGGTGTCAGAGTGAGGGGGCTGCCCCTTATCCATTTTTTTTTTTTTTTTTTTAAGAAGTCTGCTGCTTCTCAAAACAGCAGACTGGTGCCCTCAAGGTGCCCTTGAGCAAGGCACCGAACCCCCAACTGCTCGGGGCGCCTGGATAAGGGGCAGCCCCCTCACTCTGACACCTCTCCTCTAATGCATGTGCATGTGTTTGTTTCATGACTTGTGTGTGTAATGTGCAACTGAAAAAAAAAATATACTAACAGAGTGAAAAAATGTAATTTCCCTCATTGAGGGATTAATAAAGGAATTCTTCTTCTTCTTCACACACACGTCAATAACAGTCTCCCTCCGTCGCATCATGATTACGTAGCTCGGTGTAAACCTTAAGGACTCTCCACAGATATATTTTCCAGGTCCAAGTCAAATCTACCTCATGTGCAGCGGAACCAATATGAAACCCGCACAACTCATTTTCAGGAGTGGTTCCTTTAGACACAAGCTGGGGCTCACAAATCTAAAGTATTTAGACGGTTATCTATATGCCTTGTCATCTCAAGACCCTGTCTCTGGTTCTCCACTGGTCCTTCCTTGGACCACTTTTGATCGATCCTGACCACTGCAGACCAGGAACAGCCCACCAGAGCTATGGCAAGCCGTTTTAACATTTAATCATACCACACCCTTATCTGTAATTACATTTTAGATATCCACAATAGCGTTTCTCTTTGACTAGTCAGAATGGTAATTAAAGACACACTATACTGCCAAAAGTATTCGCTCACCTGCCTTGACTCACATATGAACTTAAGTGACATCCCATTCCTAATCCATAGGGTTCAATATGACGTTGGTCCACTCTTTGCAGCTATAACAGCTTCAACTCTTCTGGGAAGGCTGTCCACAAGGTTTAGGAGTGTGTTTATGGGAATTTTTGACCATTCTTCCAGAAGTGTATTTGTGAGGTCACACACTGATGTTGGACCAGAAGGCCTGGCTCTCAGTCTCTGCTCTAATTCATCCCAAAGGTGTTCTATCAGGTTGAGGTCAGGACTCTGTGCAGGCCAGTCAAGTTCATCCACACCAGACTCTGTCATCCATGTCTTTATGGACCTTGCTTTGTGCACTGGTGCACAGTCATGTTGGAAGAGGAAGGGGCCAGCTCCAAACTGTTCCCACAAAGTTGGGAGTATGGAATTGTCCAAAATGTCTTGGTATGCTGAAGCATTCAGAGTTCCTTTCACTGGAACTAAGGGGCCAAGCCCAGCTCCTGAAAAACAACCCCACACCATAATCCCCCCTCCACCAAACTTTACACTTGGCACAATGCAGTCCGACAAGTATCATTCTCCTGGCAACCGCCAAACCCAGACTAATCCATCAGATTGCCAGATGGAGAAGAGTGATTCATCACTCCAGAGAACGTGTCTCCACTGCTCTAGAGTCCAGTGGTGGTGTGCTTTACACCACTGCATCTGACGCTTTGCATTGCACTTGGTGATGTATGGCTTGGATGCAGCTGCTCGGCAATGGAAACCCATTCCATGAAGCTCTCTGTGCACTGTTCTTGAGCTAATCTGAAGGCCACATGAAGTTTGGAGGTCTGTAGTGATTGACTCTGAAGAAAGTTGGTGACCTCTTCACACTATGCACCTCAGCATCCGCTGACCCCGCTCCATCAGTTTATGTGGTCTACCACTTTGTGGCTGAGTTGCTGTTGTTCCCAAACACTTCCACGTTCTTATAATACAGCTGACAGTTGACTGTGAATATTTAGGAGAGAGGAAATTTCACGACTGGATTTGTTGCACAGGTGGCATCCTATCACAGTTCCACGCTGGAATTCACTGAGCTCCAGAGAGCGACCCATTCTTTCACAAATGTTTGTAAAAGTAGTCTGCATGCCTAGGTGCTTGATTTTATACACCTGTGGCCATGGAAGTGATTGGAACACCTGATTCTGACTGTTTGGATGGATGAGCGAATACTTTTGGCAATATAGTGTATCTGCAATGACATTCTTACTAGTAGTAATGTTATTTCAAGATACCTACAACTTTGATCGTACTAGTCAAAACTAAATTTTAGATATCTAAAACTCCTTAAGGTAAGTGGCCGTTTAAACAGTTAATAGCTAGACTGGATATGTATTACAGATATCTCTAATTCAACTCTTCCTAGTCAAAAAGAACATTTCAGATATCCACAATGACATTCTTCCTAGGACACTGTTCATTCTGGATATCTGCAATTAAATTCTTACTAGGAAGATATCCAAAATGAAAACAGATAGCAACAATACATTTGTGGATATCTGCAATTGTATTGTTGCTTGGTGTAATTCTAATTATTGATATCTAAAATTTCATTTTTACTAGTCATAATATGAATATGAATTGTGGATATCCATAAGGAGATTTCTACTAGTCACAATGTATTTTGGATATTCAAAATTACATTCAGGATATCTGGAATAGTTTTTCATTTTGGATATCTCAAAAGAAAATTGTGACTAGTAACAATTGGATTAAAGATATCTGAAATGGGAGTTTTTCCTAGTAAGAATTCAATTGCAGATATCCAGAATGAACATTCTAGATATTCAGAATGTCATTGTGGATATCTGAAATGACAATTGTGGATCGGGAGAATGTCATTTTAGATATCTCAAATGTTCTTTATGACTAGAAAGAATTGAATTCCAGGTATCTGTAATACATAACCAGTCTCACTATTAAATGTTAAAACGGCTTGCCATACCAGAGCTGCAGTTCTGGAGATGCTCTGATCCAGTACTCTAGACATCACTGTTTGCTTCTTGTTGTCAAACTCCTGAAAAATCCTGACGCTGGAACATTTTTTTCTGCTTCTAACATCAACTCTGAGGACTAAATGTTCATTTGATGCCTCATATATCCCAGGAGCCATGATGAAGAGATAATCAGTGTTATTCGCTGTCAGTGGACATAATGTTATACCTGATCTGTGTAAATAAGCAGTACTCACTACTCCCTGTGCAGTGAATATGGGTTCAGGCAGGGCTCTGCAACCTTTACTATTAAAAGAGCCATTTTACCTCCTCTTCTACCAATTAACATTTTTAAGGAGTTGCAAAACATTACACAGCTTCTAAAGTTTTGTATATAGTATTAGTATACAAAAAAAAGAAACGTATGCCGTACTTTACATTTTCATAGCCTGACAAACATACAGGATTTTTTTGGAACATGAGATCATATAAACATAGCAGTTAGTCTAATATGGGAAAATGTTACTTAATTACCAACATTGGTTCAGCATTCTGAACAGCTACCTCTGGCTCACTTTTCAAACGCAGCCATGACACATCCAGTGGAGCTGTGATCATACTTTGCTATGAGCCTCTTTCAAGATGAGCTGCTGCTGCCTGGGAAGTAGATGAGAGCAGCAGCAGGAGATGGCGACGAAAAGCGCTGGTCAAGTTGACAGTTTTCACGCAAGCCTGCAAAGAATTTCCAGGAAGTGACATAAACAGTTACATACTGCTGGATTAATTAAAAAAAAAAAAGAAAGAACAAATGTGCATTCTTTGTAATTTAGTATTTTCACAGTGTGACACTTCAACTAACTGCCACTTTCTTGACTTTCAAATGTTTTAAATATACAACCATCATATGTTACTCATGGCTCAATTCAAAAATAAATACATATTTCTACAAAGAAAAAGTCCCATGGTGCTCTGCTGAAAGGTCCTAACTTCACCTCTCTAGGATTGTTATTGTTGTTGTTGTGGTGGTGGTTCGCTGGTTGTCAGCGTTAAATCTTTCCCATCATTCCCAAGCATTCCATCTCACAACATGACAGCAGCCAGAGAGGATATGCTGCTCTTTGCTACTCAGTTTTAGGACTCTTCTGATGCTCTTCTGAATCATGTCTTGATTGTGCCTGCTGTGTGTTTCCTCAGGGGTCTGTGGAGCCCATGCAGATAGATGCAGACCCCCAGGAGGACCAGCAGAATGCTCCGGACACTAATTACATCGTGGAGAACCCAACGCTGGTACTGACCTGACAGACTTTCATAGACACACACTCACCTTCACATCACACTGACACAAGTCACTGATTGGCAGTGATAGAAACCTCTGTTGTTAACTCTTTGAGTGCCATTGACATATTACGATGTCAAAGTGTTTTTTTGCAGCTGGTTACGAATCATGGTCTCCCACAGCCTGTGAGTAATGCTGGGGCTTCTGTGATTTGTAGCCGGGACATCGAGAGTTAACATGCGCCACAGCGATCAAAGCAGGAAGTGGAGAAGATTGCATTTAGAGAGCAAAACAAATTGATTCTGTACAAAAAGTGACAATTTTGGTTAAAGTGGTCTCTACTCTCCTCCACACAAAACAAGAACGGAACAAGGTGAAAACAAACATTTTTTTCCATGATGAAATAGCACGACTCTTCTTTCATTTGAGCTTCTCTGTGTTTTCAGAGACATAGTACAAAATATGCTGTGGGTCTAGAAATATGACAGAAAAAAGGGCGAAAATGCTGGCACAAGACACTTTCAATTTAAAAATGGCTGGCACCCAAAGAGTTAAGGAAACCTCTTGATAATACTTGGTCAGCATTTCACGCAGTGTTTTCCTGTAGTGTTAAGGACATAAACTTGACTCATAACATACACCCAACAAAAATATAAACGCAACACTTGTTTTTGCTTCCATTTTTTATGAGATGAACTCAAAGATCTAAAATGTTTTCCACAAACACAATATTGCCATTTCTCTCAAATATGGTTCACAAACCAGTCTAAATCTGTGATAGTGAGCACTTCTCCTTTGCTGAGATAATCCATCCCACCTCACAGGTGTGCCATATCAAGATGTTGATTAGACACCATGATTAGTGCACAGGTGTGCCTTAGACTGCCCACAATAAAAGGCCACTCTGAAAGGTGCAGTTTTATCACACAGCACAATGCCACAGATGTCGCAAGATTTGAGGGAGTGTGCAGTTGGCATGCTAAGCTCTCGATACAATTCCGATCATTTCCGATATTTTTTATCGATCAGATACATTTTGGCAATGCATTAAGGAAAAAAAAAAGAGGACTAAAACTTAAATTGTCCCAAGTTTCTTTTATTGTCCATTCTCTCCAACATGGACATATATTTCTTTTCACTGCATCAAAACAATTAACTTATCAGCACTGGTGCCATAAAATATATAAACATGTAAACTCAAACAAATAGTGCAGATTAGTGCAATAACGAAAAATAAATAGAATTTACTTCAAAAGAGGTAGTTTACCTACTAGGTTCAAAAGTTGACATCCCATCAAACTCAGAATCACAATCAATAAGAAAATGAAATATTTTTGGCTTAATCTTAGTGCAGAATTCTAGAATGAAATGATCAGCAGCAGTTTAATGCAACATTAAACGTAAACCACATGGGATATAAAATCTCAAGGCACTCTTTTTTTTAAACAAGGGATGGTCTCTCTTACTCCTCGTCTCCACTCTCACTCTCATATTTAGGCAAGATTAAGTGGAGATTTTTCTTAAGGAAAATCAGCATCTCTACATTGTCAGCTGAGAGCTCACAAAGAGCTTCTTTCGCAACGCGCTGAGACCTTGTAGATTTGCTTTTGGGCGGCGCCTGAAAGTGACGTTTAAGAGGGAGAAAGAAGCGTGGCTAACAATAACAGAAAGCTAACAACAACACTAGATGTTCCGATATTTTCTGGCCGATACCGATATTATGAAAAGGACGTGATTGGGGTACTACACTAATATATATATATATATATATATATATATATATATATATGTATATGTACACATATATATATGTATGTGTATATGTATAAATATATATTTGTGTATATATGTATATGTATGTATATATGTGTATATATATGTATATGAATATATGTATGTGGGGCGGCACGGTGGTGTAGTGATTAGCACTGTCGCCTCACAGCAAGAAGGTACAGGGTTCAAATCCCGGGCCCGGGGCCTTTCTGTGTGGAGTTTACATGTTCTCCTCATGTCTGTGTGGGTTCTCTCTGGTACTCCGGCTTCCTCCCACCATCCAAAAACATGCATGAGGATTAGGTTAATTGGTTAATTTAAATTGACCGTAGGTGTGAATGTATGTATGTATGGCCCACTATCAAATCATACAGTGACCTGAACATTTCAGAGGAGCAGTTTGACCTTTGACCTGTCCCTCTCTGTGCAGGACCTGGAGCAGTATGCCACCAGCTACAGTGGATTGATGCGCATCGAGAGGCTTCAGTTCATCGCAGAACACTGCCCTCAGCTCCGCGTGGAAGCCCTGAAGATGGCCCTCACCTTTGTCCAGAGGACCTTCAACGTCGACACTTATGAAGAGATCCACCGCAAACTCACAGAGGCCACACGGTATTAACGCTTTGAGTTCCAGCTATTTTTCCCATTTTGAGTCATACTTCTAGACCCACAGAATATTTTTTACTATGACTGTGAAAACACTGAATAGATCAGATGAAAGAAGAGACTCTCTATTTCATCATGAAAAAATATTTGTTTTTACCTTGTTCCATTCTTGTTTTATCAGAGGTAGAGTAGAGGACACTTTCACCAAAATCACCACTTTTTGTCCAGATTGTGTTTGTTTTGCTCTCTAAACTCGATCATCTCCACTTCCTGCTTGATCTCTGTGGTGTATACCGTCTCTTTATGTCCTGACTACAAATCTCAGAAGCACCAATATTACTCACAGGCTGTGGGAGACCGAGATCAGAGACCCCCTGCCGAAAAAAAACACTATAACGTTGTATTACGTCAATGGGAGAAAGAGTTACAGTCAACGAAGCCCCTTAGAATAAAAACAGAGCCCTTTCAGAGTGAAAACAGGTCATGTTAGTATGCATGATAGTATAGTCTAACTGAAAAGGCTGATGATTTATTAGCAATGTAATTTAATGTGTAGCACTGCTTTGAACCTCCTCAACCTAGATTTTGGGCGCTGCTCAGAGGTACCTAATCCAAGCCAAGACCCACTGACAGATGTTCAGCAGGATGAGTTTGGCTGCTTTAATTCAGAATATCAGAGTCCAAGTCTGAGCATCAGGGAGTCATGTATTTTTAAAATATTTTTAAACTGAAATGTGTTATCCATGCAGCAAACTCACTGCATGGGCTGTGTGCTTCTTAAATCAACATTGGACCTCTCAAAATGAAATAGCATCATCTCTGATGCTATGGTAGTCTAAGATACACACAGATACAGTATTTGTTTCATTTTTTCAGTTCAGGGAAGGTTTAATCTTATGAAAGTCTGGTAAGAAGGTTAAAAACTCTGACAGCCCGTCCCCTGAGACATTCAAAGCTACTCCCCCCACTTATCATTGTGTTGTTGAGATAAGATAATTCTTTATTCGTCCCACGAGACAAATGGGGAAATTTCCAGTGTTCCAGTGGATAAGATGTCAGATGCACATTAACAAGTAAAAGTGTTGCACAGTATTATTGTTTGTAAGGCCACAGTATACCAGTGCACCCCAGTCTGACTGCATATCTTCTCACCCTCAGGGAAGTGCAGGGTGTGCCGGACACAGTGCCTGAAGGCGGGGTGGTTCCTCCTCCCCTGGACTCCGCCTGGGCCGAGTCCACCAGGAAAAAGGCTCTTCTCAAACTGGAGAAACTGGATACTGATCTCAAGAACTACAAGGGAAACTCCATTAAAGAGAGCATCAGGTACGACAGCATGCTCGAGCGATTTCATTAGGAGCAGTGTTCTAACAGAAAATCCAGAGATTTTTATTTTTATCCCCTTGATGCCAGAATTTATTAACAATTGTATGTACATATATTAAAAATATTTGTGTTTTTACTTTCAAACTGATGCTAAATTAAGTAGAAATTGTTAATTTGTCTATAGCATAAATATAAATTCAGGTATGATGCAAATTAGCGACAACAGGCATTAATGGTAAATTCATTACAAACCAGTGCTTGCAAAAGCTTCCTAGGTACAGTCGTGGTCAAAAGTTTACAAAAAGAACGTAATGTTGTGGTTCTCTTGAGTTTCCAGTTATTTCTACAACTCTGATTTTTCTCTAATAGAGTGATTGGAACAGATATTTCTTTGTCACAAAAAACATTCACAAAGTTTGGTTCTTTTATGACTTTATTATGGGTCAACTGAAAATGTGACCAAATCTGCTGGGTCAAAAATATACATACAGCAATGCTAATATTTGGTTACATGTCCCTTGGTCATTTTCACTTCAGTTAGGTGCTTTTGGTAGCCATCCACAAGCTTCTGGTTGAATCTTTGACCACTCCTCTTGACAGAATTGTTGCAGTTCAGTTAAATTTGTTAACTTGTTTCTTCAGCATTGTCCTCATGTTCTCAATGGGGTTTAAGTCAGGACTTTGGGAAGGCCATTATAAAACCTTAATTCTAGCCTGATTTATCCATTCCATTACCACTTTTGATGTGTGTTTGGGGTCACTGTCCTGTTGGAACACCCAACTGCGCCCAAGACCCAACCTTCAGGCTGATGATTTCAGGTTATCTTGAAGAATTTGAAGGTAATCCTCCTTCTTTATCATTCCATTTACTCTCTGTAAAGCACCAGTTCCATTGGCAGCAAAACAGCCCCACAGCATAAAACTACCACCACCGTGCTTGACGGTAGGCATTGTGTTAAAGGCCTCACTTTTTCTCCTTTTATTTTAGTTATTTATTTATTTACCGTATTTTCACGACTGTAAGGCGCACATAAAAGTCTTAGATTTTCTTCGAAATGTGTGGCGCGCCCTATAGTGCAGTGCGCCCTATAGTGCAGTGCGCCCTATGTGTATGTGTTGTTGTAAGGCGGACGTAGTAGAGGACACCATGAGAACGTTAAAGGGTGAAGTGTGGGCGTGGATTGTATATAAAAGAACAGGTATGTGCATTATGCAGAACATCGTTGTTTTAACAACCCTGAAAATGGCAAAGAGACATGCTTATGAAGCACAGTTTAAACTGAAGGCCATCAGCTACGCAGAGGAACATGGAAATCGAGCAGCCGCGAGAGAATTTAAGATTAATGAATCGATGGTTCGCAAGTGGAGGAAGCTGGAAAACGAGCTCCGACAGGTCAAGAAGACGCAGCTGAGTTTCCGCGGACATAAGGCGAGGTGGCCCGAGTTGGAGGAAAGACTCGAGCAGTGGATCACCGAGCAAAGAACGAGTGGGAGAAGCGTTTCGACGGTCATCATTCGACTAAAAGCAGTAACGCTTGCGGAAGAAATGAAAATTGAACATTTCCAAGGAGGTCCGTCTTGGTGCTTTCGTTTCATGAAACGGTGCCATTTTTCCATCCGGACAAGGACTACGGTAGCGCAGCAACTTCCAGCGGATTATAATGAAAAGCTGGTCATCTTCCGCTGCCACTGCAGCAAACACATCTCCGACAAACACATCCAGCCCAGCCTCATCACTAACATGGACGAGGTGCCGCTCACTTTTGACATCCCGGTGAGTCACACTGTGGAGAAGAAGGGGACCAGCACGGTAGCCATACACACAACGGGGCACGAAAAGTCTTCTTTTACCGTTGTGCTTGGCTGCCATGCTAATGGACAGAAACTGCCGCCTATGGTGATTTTTAGGAGAAAGACTTTGCCTAAAGAGAAGTTTCCAGCAGGAATCATCATTAAGGCAAATGAAAAGGGCTGGATGGATGAGGAAATGATGAAAGAGTGGCTGAGGGAGGTGTATGTAAAGAGACCAGGTGCTTTTTTCCACGCATCACCATCGCTGTTGATCTGTGACTCTATGTGTGCCCATCTCACAGCCGATGTGAAAAAACAAGTGAAGCAAATGAACTCTGAGCTTGCTGTCATTCCGGGAGGCCCGACGAAGGAACTCCAACCGCTGGACATCGGTGTGAATCGGCCGTTCAAAGTAAGGCTGCGAGCGGCGTGGGAGCGATGGATGACAGATGGAGACGACAGTTTCACTAAGAGTGGAAGGCAGCGCCGGGCGAGTTACGCCACAATTAGTGAATGGATTGTAGATGCTTGGGCTAACGTGTCTGCTGGCACTGTTGTTCGAGCTTTCGCAAAAGCCGGCATCATTTCCGAGGAGCCGCACGGCACGGAAAGTGAATCTGACAGTGAAGAAAGTGAACCTGGCATGTTTGATGGAGATTTAGCGCAGCTGTTCAATTCAGAAACAGAGGATGAGGACTTTGATGGGTTTGATTGATGACGATTAAAAAAAATGTGAGTACCAAACTCAGTTTTGCTCCCGTTCTATTTTTAAAAACGCACACTTGTATGCTTGTTTTACCCGTGTGTTTTACCATACCCGCGCCTTATGTATGTGTTAAATACAGTAATGGCACACATAACTGAGACTGCGCCTTTTAATACGGTGCGCCTTATGGTCGTGAAAATACGGTAACCTTTATTTTATCAGGTAAATCAATTGAGAATAAATTCTCATTTACAATGACGACCTGAGCAAGAGGCAAAAATAAAGACAAGTCTGTACATCACAAATAAATAAAACAAGCACAAATTAAAATTCTATAAAGTTAATACATGGGCAGAATATGCAATAAACCATGGGAGATTAGTTCAGAAGCAAGTACACTCATCAGAGACAGAGTCAAGTAACAGGTTTTTAAACAACTGCACTGGAATGAGGGTGTGAAGTATTTATATCTTTTGTAACTCATTCCAGTCAGAAGCAGCCGCAAACTGAAAGAAGTCACGGCCAAAAATGGTGTGAGCTTTGGGAGTGACCAGAGTGATGAATTTGTTAGAGCGTAGAGTACGTGTGCTGTTGGAGAAGGAGAGTAGAGAACAGAGGTATGGAGGAGTTTTGCCAGTGATGGATTTAGAAATAAGCTGATACCAATGATGGAGACGTCTGGTATGAAGTGATGGCCACTGGACTTGGGAATACAGGTTGCAGTGATAAGTGTTAAAAGGGGCACCAGTGACAAAATGGATAGCAGAATGATAAATGACATACAGTTTATTAAGGAGGTGGTTAGGGGCAATCCTGTAGATAATGTCCCCATAATCTAGAATTGGTAATATTGTCATTTTAACCAGAGTGAGTTTCGCGGAGTGAGTGAAGGATGCTTTATTTCGATAAAGGAAACCAATTCTAGTGCGGAATTTGGAGAGCAGGGTATTGATGTGGGTTTGAAAGGACAGTGAGCTGTCGAGCCAGATACCCTAGATTTTTGTATGAATTGACAAATTGTAGTTCTGAGCCGTCCAGACAGGTGATTTTTGTGAGAAAGGTGTCTTTGGGTAGGTTCCGTTTGAAGACCTTACATTTAGTTTTTTTTTGGTGTTTAAGAGGAGGTGAAGGTTGGAAAAGGCATATTGGATGCTGTTGAAGCTCTGTTGCAAGGAATTTAGCGCAGAAACCAGGAAGGGGCCAGATGTGTACAAAATAGTGTCATCAGCATACAGATGAATGTGTGAGTTAGCAGCGGCATGAACAACATTATTTATGTACATTTTGAAAAACGTTGGGGCCAGAATAGAGCCCTGTCAGACAGCAAACCCTGGGCTTTCACAGATTGTACACGGCCAGAGAGATAGCTGCTAAAACATGCCATACAATCCTCTGCAAGTCCCACATCCTTGAGTCTGTCAAGTAGGATGCCGTGGTCCACTGAGTCGAAGGCCTTTGCCAGGTCAATAAATACAGCTACACAGTAAATTTTAGCATCAATGGAGCATATGATATCATTTAGCACTTTGAGTGTTGCAGAGGTGCACCCATAGCCAGTTCTAAAGCCAGATTGCATTGGGCTGAAACAATATGAGTGGCCAACTTCAGGAAAAAGGGGTCCAAATCATCCAGTCCAGCAGATACGGGTTCAGCATAAGCAGCTCCTCAAGCACCTTATTCTCCTCTACTGACTGGAAGGAGAAATGTGGGGTGGGGTGTGGGGCTTCCTTCTTGAGTCTTTACCCATAATAAAGTCATAAAAGAACCAAACTTCATGAATGATTTTTGTGACAAAGAAGTATCTATTCCAATCACTCTATCAGAGAAAAACCAGAGTTGTAGAAATATCTGGAAGCTCAAGAGAGACATGACATTATGTTCTTTACAAGTGTATGCTCATCTGCCTTCTGTTCCACACGTCTTCCCCAGGAGAGGTCATGATGACCTGGGGGATCACTACCTGGACTGTGGTGACCTCAGTAACGCCCTCAAGTGCTACTCCCGAGCCAGAGACTACTGCACCAGTGCTAAGCATGTCATCAACATGTGTCTGAATGTCATCAAGGTACAGCACAACTTCTCCCATAGAACTAAGCATAGTTATACTTCTTCATGAATACATTCCTCACATCTTTGTGCCCACAGGTTAGTGTTTACCTCCAGAACTGGTCCCATGTACTGAGCTATGTCAACAAAGCAGAGTCCACGCCAGAGATAGCAGAGGTGAGACCAGTCAGTGTTGTGCTAGTTACTGACAAATAGGAACTAGTTCCAGTTACGATTACTTTTTTGATTACTTACACCAAAAAGTAATGGTGTCGACATCAGCACAAATCTAATACACAAAAGAAATGCAAATGGAGGAGTAGGTAGGGGTGGATAACATTGGAGGCACTTTAGGTATGCTGTGACCATTTCTGTCGAGTTGTCATGAGTCAGCGTTGGAGCAAGCATGTAGCACGTGAGAATCAGGTCACAATTTGTGACACGTGACCACGTTTTGGTTATGCCAACAAGAACAACACTCGAGAACAACACACTTTGAATTGAATTTTGTTGAATTCAATTAATTTGAACGGCCGCATTGAAATGTCAAAATCATGACAATAAATTTGCATTGTTTGCATTTCTTTTGTGGCTCAGTATACTTTTATTACTTATTTTGTATTATGTAGTGTTAGAAAAGGCTAGATCAGGTGATATTACTCAAACAGAGAACAATAGTCAGGAACGGTAGGTCTGAAAAATCCTGACCCACACCTACATCTAAATGAAATATATATAAAAGAAATTAAAAGACCATAAAAAATAAACTTAAACATTAAAAAAAAATCTGTTTTTTAAGTGCAAATTGGCCACTAGATTAACTTAAACAAAGCATGCATATTCTACAATTGAATAAAATAAAAAATAAATTGTAAGACTGTGAAAAATAACCTCAATAAATCCCCCTCAAAAAGAGATATATTTTTGTGTAAAGTGTAAAGTAATCACTAGTTTAACATAAACATAAGAATATTCTACACGTGAATAGAATGAGGTCTATAATGGACCATCTGGAATGACTGTATCGGAGATGCAGGTTGATTATAATCCAGTACTGTATTTTTGCTGATATCAGTATCAGATCGGGGCACCCCTACCAAAAAGCAACTTGTTACTCTTAAAAGTAACTTTTTAGTTTCTCTTTTTCAAAAGAACCCTCTATAAAGCTCCACGTACGCCCTTACAGCTTAATTTCAATGCTGTATAGAAAATGATACACAGTTTATATTAATTTGCATTCATATCACTAAACTCTGCTCAACATTATGGTTGAAACAAACACAAACCTGACTGGAGGCATGGAGCTCCTGGAAGGTGACCACATTTATGAAATGTCCAGCTCACAGATAATAACAGTTATTATTTCTAGTTATAGTTATGGTACCAATCAGCTACTGTAATAATTGTTGTTCTAGTCTGTGCTCAACATGCTCCCTCACACTTCCTGCTTACTACCCTGCTCCCGCTTTGATCTCTGTGGTGTATACCATCTCTTTATGCTCTGACTACAAATCCCAGAAGCCCCAATATTACTCACGTTTCTTTTCATTTAGCAAAGAGGAGAGCGAGACAGCCAAAATCAAGCAGTCCTCACTAAGTTAAAGTGTGCTGCAGGTAAGATAACGTTATGCTCTGTTGTGATGATGATGTCACATATTGATTATTTTTTTTTTTTTTGTACTATTGAATGTTCAGAGAGTATAATTTTTTGGGGGACCTACTAGTTGCTTTGTTTGCTGGTGTTTCAGGCCTGGCTGAGTTGGCCTCTCGGAAATACAAACCAGCTGCCAAGTGTTTCCTGCAGGCGTCTTTTGACCACTGTGACTGTCCAGAGGTGAGTGGTGTCAGCCTCTGGTGCCTGGTGCAATTAGGCTTCTTGGCTGTTTGAATAGTGATTAATATCTAAAACCATATATTACTGACTGCTAGAAGCTTTGATTTATTATTTCTGGATGATTATGGATGATGTGTTGTTTCATGAATAAATTCATTCAACATACGTTTGCCAACTTTCCCAACTCTAAAACAGCAAAACGTGTCAATCACTCAACTTGAATCATGTGAATTTACACAATGGAAATAAAGAGAATTCATTCATAGATTTCAGCGCTTTTGAATTCTGACTGCACATTGGAAAGTTGCTTCCAGGTTAGTCCATCTAGTGAGGCTGGAATTAACTGTCCTCAAACATTTTGATCATTTTGAAGGTGAAGATGTGTCTCTGCACTCTACATCTACTCATACATTCACATAGAGCAGGATTTTCTACCATCATGCTTCAATTTATTTAAAGCAAAAGCCAGTGGGTGTAAGGTGTAAGCACAGCCGATCACCAATATAAACTGGGTTATTAAAAACAATAAAGAATCTAAAAAAGTAGCTGACTGGCCAGCAGCTGGTGCTCATGGAGCGTTATGGGGTATGCTTCTTTTTAAGGTTGGGATGATAACCGCATCACCACAATACCGCGGTCATGTGATGCCTACCGCGGTGTTGAGCTCATTACCGTTATCACCGCAATATATACCGTGGTAAACCACCATACGGCATTGATTGGGTGCTTTATCACCTTTGGCTGAAGTTCTAAATCCTTGTCACTAATGCCTTCTTCACACTACATCATTTTAGCCACTGGGCTAAAATCATGCAGGTCAGCGACAGTTTTTGGACATCCCTTCCCCAAGATGCCACTCAGAAGCTCGCCAATGTACTGACTCTGCATCGCTGACGACAACTGAACACCTAGCCTGTTAAATATCCAGAGGAGTCGTGCTGACGTTAGAAGAGCTGCAGCCAGTGAGAGCAGACATGGCTGAAAAGAGCAGCGGCAGCATTGATAACAACAACAACTTTTCTCTTTTTATTCTTTCATTACATGGTAGCTCACAAACACCCTGGAGGGCTGCGTTGTGCTCCGTGTCCATGTTTACAATGAAAAGGTCACTGCTGACTGAGCTCCAGTCAGCCTCCTCTCACTAATTCCTGGTTAATAAATGAGACGCTCATTGTTTTCTAGTGTTTACAGTGACCACTGAAACAGCTGAAATCCAAGCTCCTGTCAGCCTCAGAGTTGTTTCAGCGAGCAGATCATTTATTAACCAGGAATTGACGAGAGGAGGCTGACTCCTTTGTAAAGGACAGAGGGTGTCATATCCTGTACAGATTGTAAAGCCCAATGAGGCAAATTCATAATTTGTGATATTGGGCTATACAAATAAAGTTGACTTGACTTGACTTGACTGGACAGCAGTCTGACAGTCTGAGGCAGTCTGCTGATAGAGAGTCTTGGAGTGTGAACACTCCAAGACTCTGACCAGGGACAAGAGTCTGGTTGTGTGAACCAGGTGTAACAGAGTGTGTGTTCCCTGCAGCTGCTGTCACCCAGTAATGTCGCAGTGTACGGAGGCCTGTGTGCTCTGGCCACATTCGACAGACAGGAGCTCCAGAGGAACGTCATCTCCAGCAGGTACGAGTGCTTTTACTGAGTGATGAATGACAAATATACATAGAAGTCCACAGTAATGAGCTGTTTTTTTTTCCCCTCTCCTCAGCTCCTTTAAGTTATTTCTAGAGTTGGAACCTCAGATCCGTGACATCATCTTCAAGTTCTACGAGTCCAAGTACGCGTCTTGTCTCAAGCTGCTGGATGAAATGAAGGTCAGCAGAAACTTTGATGGTAAACCGAGGCTAGTTATGATACTGTATGAGACACTGAAGTCATCTGACTTGAAATAATTTCCCACATGAGAAACAAATAGTTGTGGTGGGCCGAACCAAAAAAACTGAATTCAATTCTGCTCAGTATGAATTTCATTTCTTCATAAGAGGCAGTAAATTGTGTGGGTTCAATAAGACTACACGCCACAATTGGGCTGTAAAAATGTGGAGCAGGTATTTAACTGTTGGCCAGCATTATGTCACTACTGAATCAACAGCTACATTTCTGCAGTATTTCAAAAAACTTTTATAATTTCATACAAAAAAAAACAGTCAGTTTCCAGTCTGTCTGCCCTTTTCTTATATTTCGCTTCATGTTTAGTCTGGTAATGATTCAAACTATAATCCTGAAACACAGTGACCTTTATGCCACAACCTTTGACTTCAGAAATTAAATATAAATTCTGTATATTCTGTATCAATTTTTTTTTGTACATACATTTCTGTGGCTGTACCACTAACCTAGATCTTTCATCAACATCTGGTGCAGTGAAGCTGCAAACACTGGCAGACGGTTAAAAGCAACACTCACGATGCACACTTATTTATGTTTGATACTTCATTTTTCATTGACCCCTTGCGGGCAGCCGAAGGGCTGGATGTAGCCCAGGTGTGCTCCCCACAGAGTTTATAGGAGTCCATCACATGGCAGCAGATCAGGGGATCGTTCTGGGCTCATATGTGGGGATAAGTGACTGTGGTGTTTGTCCAGGATAACCTCCTGTTGGACATGTACCTGGCTCCGCACGTCAAGACGCTGTACAGCCAGATCAGGAACAGAGCCCTCATTCAGGTGAGAGGAAAAGAAAAAACAGCTGTAATGTTTTCTGTTGGTGTGTTTGGTGGCGTTTTACGTCTGTCACTTTCATTCTCGTTAACATGATATCTCAGAAACTCTGAATTTCAGCAGATTTGGCACAAATATTCAACTTCTTAGTGGTCAAAGGTCACTGAGATCTTCTGTTTTTTTTTTTTTGGCTATAACTCAAGAAGTCATGTGAAATTATAACTATTTCACTCAAATATAGGTCTAATCTAATAGGATAAACTGAGACTAGTTTAAAGACTAGTTTACAGTTGCGTATGTGTGTGTGTTCAGTATTTCAGCCCCTACGTGTCGGCAGACATGACCAAGATGGCCCAGGCCTTCAACACCACAGTAGCAGCTCTGGAGGATGAGCTCACCCAGCTCATACTGGAGGGGCTCATCAACGCTCGCATCGACTCGCACAGCAAGGTGAGGAAAATGACAAAACAAGTCTTTTTTTTCTTTGATCTGAAATGGTACAAACAGGTGTTGTGACATGTCCGCAGATCCTGTACGCGAGGGACGTGGACCAGAGGAGCACCACGTTCGAGAAGTCGCTCCACATGGGCAAAGAGTTCCAGAGACGAGCCAAAGCCATGATCCTCCGAGCCGCTGTACTGCGCAACCAGATCCACGTCAAGGTAGGAAAAACCTGATTTTACTCTGCATCACATCATGGTAAGTACTGAGCTGTCCCATGTTAACACCACACGAACTATTGTTCCAAATATACAGGGTTCCCACACTTCTTTAAAACGTTTTAAATAAAAATCCAGGTAATTGAGGTCTTAAATTGTCTTGCTGTAGGTATTAACATTTTCCGATGGTGCATTTAATGCCAATGGGAAAACACTGTATTTATTGAGATTTACCGCAATTTTGTTCACAAAGTTCACTTCTTTGTTCTTGAAAGTTGTGAAATTAAAGTGGTAGAAGAAAGTTAAGTGCAATGCCTTCAATTTATATTATGGTGTCAAAGGGCTGGAAAAAAAATCATTCAAAATTATTTTCAGAGATTAATCGGTTATCGAAATATGTACTGTACTTATTAGTGACGGCCAAATGAAGCTTTATGAAGCACTTTATATTTTTTAACTCCTCTAGATGGTGCTCTTGGTTTAAAGAAAGAGAGAGCGTACCGACAACTAGTGTTTCTGTTATGTTTTAAAAATGGCGTATACAAAACACCTGACTGTCTTTGAACCAATCCCACTGCAGAATTGTCCTGAACGCTCAACAATTCTGTCGTGGGATTGGTGTTTGGTGCACGCCATGTTTAAGACATAACAGAAACACTAGTTATCGTACTCTGTCTGTACACGGCTCTGAAAGAAAAAGGCTAGTTTAATGCAGTTTCCATTAAACTAGCCTTAATCTTTAAACTAAGAGCACCAATCGAGAAGTGTCAAAAAATATCACAAGTGCTTCATGAAGCTTCATTTGGCCATCACTAGTACATACAGTCATGGAAAAAATTATTAGACCACCCTTGTTTTCTTCAATTTCTTGTTAATTTTAATGCCTGGCTCAACTAAAGGTACATTTGTTTGGACAATTATAATGATAACAACAAAAATAGCTCATGAGAGTTTAATTTAAGAACTAAGGATTATTCATTTTCCATGGTTTTCTTGATAATAACCAAAATTACTTAAATTCTTACATCAATAGCTATGGCATTGTACCGCCAAAAACACTACTTTTAAGCATTCCATGTTTGCTTTAAACACATGATACACACAAGAGTTAATACTTGATTGCATAACCATTGTTTTTGATGACTGCAGCCATGCGTCTTGGCATGCTCTCCACCAGCTTCTGACATTGTTCTGCTGTCACAGCAGCCCATTCCTGTTGGACAAATTCAAACAAATTTTCTTTGTTTTTGGGCTTGTGGTTCTCCATTTTGAGTTTGATGATTTTCCACAGGTTTTCAATTGGATTAAGATTTGGTGATTGAGCAGGCCAAGGCATGGTGCGAATGTTGTGGTTCTCCATCCAGGCTTTAACTGACCTTGCCGTGTGGCAAGGGGCATTGTCTTGTTGGAAAATCCAGTCATTCGAGGCAGGAAAGAGTTTTCCAGCTGATGGAAGAAGACTGTTTTCAAGGGTAGTCCTGTACTTGACCTGGTTCATTCGGCCTTCACACAATTGCATTTGCCCTGTTCCACTCAGACTGAAACAACCCCAGATCATGACTGATCCACCCCCATGTTTTACTGTAGGGGCAAGACAGTCTGGGTTGTAAGCTTCTCCAGGCTTCCTCCTAACCAGAAAGTTGGCTGGAGTGGGCATCAATTCAAAATTGGATTCATCACTGAAGAGAACCTTAGCCCAATCATCAACAGTCCAATCCTTGTGGTCTCGAGCAAAGAGTAACCGGGCCTTCCTCTGCCTTTCATTGATGAAGGGCTTCTTGCGTGCTCTGTGTGACTTCAAACCAGCTTCAACAAGTCGGTTTCGAACTGTCCTTGCCGAGCAAGTCACATTTCTCGACAGTGCCCACTCATTTTTAAGGTCCCTGGAGGTCTGACGACGATTCCTGACACAGGAACGGATGAGTGCACGGTCATCTCGTGGGGTAGAAAGACGTTTCCTGCCACGGCCAGGTAGCAATTTGGTAGTGCCATGTTCAGCTTGTTTTTTTTTTGTTGTAATGAACGGCTGTCTTGGAGATCTTCAGTTTTTTCTCCACCTGTCTCTCACTCATGCCAATTTCCAGCAGTGCCAAGATGGCTGCCTTTGTTGCTTCACATAATTCTTTTGTTTTAGGCATTATGTGAGAGCTGACAACTTCTGAGTTGTGCTACGGCTTGAATGTAAGCAGGAAACCACTCTAGGCCTTTGCATGTGCAGTGCTGCTTGTGACATGAAATGGCCTCTTATATACCCTGGGAATCAATTAAGCTTAAGAATGTCAAATAGGACATAAAGTATTATGTGACCAGCTGCATTTTTTGTTGTGTTCATTGTATTATACGTTTAGTGGTACCAGATATTAGAATGAACAAGAAATTGAAGAAAACAAGGGTGGTCTAATAATTTT
Source organism: Synanceia verrucosa (assembly GCA_029721515.1). Taxonomy (NCBI): domain Eukaryota; kingdom Metazoa; phylum Chordata; class Actinopteri; order Perciformes; family Synanceiidae; genus Synanceia; species Synanceia verrucosa. Next base: position 97,339 of record CM056563.1, read on the forward strand.
TTCCATGACTGTATATACTGTACTGTCCGGGCTATAAGGCGCACCTGAGTATAAGCCGCACTTTATGTCACGTTGTAACATGACATATTTACCGGTACACAGAAAGATGGTAAACAGAAAGATTATTTAAATATTTATTTACGGTACATACCTTAACTGCTTTTTCCAAACAGTACCTGAAACGCGGCTGTAACATGGCACTAAAACGGCAGTTATACGGCTGGTTAAAAAAACAGAAAAGTCACTGAAGGCTATTGTCATATTTCTCCTGCACACTGAAACCACCAAAGTTGTTTTCTTCAATGTTGGACTTCAGCCTCAGAAAGGCTCCGTCACACCTTCTCAGTCTCTCTCTTTCGTAGCCAGATCGCATCATATGCATTTCTTCATGTGTTATTCATGATGAGGGTGTTAAAAGTTAAGCTTAAAAATAGCATCTTCCCTGGCGCATCACGTCTTCCACCTGTCTGTCTTGCTCCTGTGCGTCCTGCGCGGGCGCACCTGGCCATTAGCCTGTAAAAATTGTGAAACAGCTGCATCGTTGTATTGGCCGCAGGGTTCAAAGCGTGAGAAAAAAGTAGCAGCTTATGGTCCGGAAATTACGGTATATAACTTTTATTTTAAGCTGCATATTAAATTTCTCAGTGATCTATGTAGAATATCGCAGTAATGTATTAGATTGTGACTGAAGTATATATGTATCTATATATAATAATATCTAAAACCATATAAAAACATAAAATATGTATTGACTATTTTTACAAAAGAAATTGCTATGACATTTTTGGTCTTAAATTGTATTTGTTAAGGTCTTAAAAAGTATTAAAAAGTATTCAGTTTGACTGATGTAGCAGCATACTGGTCGTGGTTACTATTGTAATCACAGGTGTCTTAAACTTGCAGGTAGTATGTTGCATTACATTAAACAGTCTCATGTGACCACACTACACAAACTGGCTGCATTAAAATTGACACAAACATTGAATACATATTGATATCCTGGTTTAACCCAGGAGTTCTTTGCTATATTTTCCTGATTTTTAGCCAATACACAACTTGGTTCTGACTAGTTGAGCCTTGTCATTAATGTCATTCTGGTTGGTTTAGTTGAGCTGAGTGATCCTAACATGTTATGGTAGATGAAGAAAAAGAACAATGATCAATAGGTTTGATGTCAACTCCAAATAAATTTTGCTTAGGGCCCCAATTCAGTCAGGGATGGCACTGCTTGACGGATACAACTGGCCGAAATGTCCTGCTGCATTTTGAATGTCTGACAGACAACCCACTCATCTCGTCATGTTTTAGTCATGAAAGAGCCACGTTTAGCTCATTATCGTCATGAACAAAAAAGTATGTCAACGAAATGAAATAGTCATCACTGACGAAAACAACACTGTATTTGAGAGATGAAAAAAATAAAACAAGACAGACGCATCAGAGGATGACTTCATCATCAGCAATGATTCATTTAACAAACTATAAACTTAGAATTTTTGCATCTTAAAAATGTGCTTTGACATTTTTTCAAGCTTTTTAGTAAAACATTAAAAGCATTAGATATTATGGAATCAACAGATTACAGAGTCATTAAAAATATGTTGGTTATCAAAATTGATAACACTGTTAATTTAGGGCAGCGGTGATTAAACGTGACGCTGGGTGGAAGAATAATACATTAGTTAAGAACTGAATAAAATAACTCACATGGTCTCTCCGTTGAAAAAAGTACTTGTACAAAATCTTTATTGTGCCTTGTGCTGTGTCCACTGCTTAGTCTCCTCCCAGAGAAGGCAGCCAGGGTGAGCTGACACCAGCCAACAGCCAGACCAGGATGAGCACCAACATGTGAGGAGGAGGTCTTCCTCCTCAACCTGTGCACGCCCACTGGAGTGACTGCTCACCCAGTCATTCATCAGCCTCCATGCCACCTCCTGTTCCTCTGCTGAAGCCAGGAAGCCACACGATGTAAAGACTTTAACGTCCTGAAATGATAAGTTATCCCCATCAGGTAGTCTGCAGATCTGGACAAGAAGAAAAGGTCAGAAAACAGCTGAGCACATAAGCTGTATGTCACTGGTAGCAGATGCTCATCAACAGTTTAAAAATAAAAACACCTCCCAAAATATCCACACGCTGGCTGTTTTCATGCATTAGCTCTGGTGTCAAACAACAAACAAGGGACAGGGTGAGCTGTCCTTAACCATCAGTCCTTTCCAGCATCTGTGGAGGATTTAGTGTCATCTAGTGGTGAGTTTGCAGATTACAACCAAATGAGTTCCCCTCGACTCACTCCTGTCGGAACCATGGTGGACTCCAGAGGACCTGCTCCCTGTGTGGATATGAAGGCAACAAAACTCTTTTCCCACTTTCAGGGACTCTACACTAGTGATGGACAAATGAAGCTTCATGAAGCACTTGTGATAGTTTTTGACACTTCTAAATGGTGCTCTTGGTTTAAAGATTAACAAAGAAAAAGTGTAATGGAAATTCCATCATCTAGAGGAGTCAAAAAAGTGCTTCATGAAACTTCTTTTGTCCATCACTAGTGTACACTAATGAAAACATAGTTATACGTTGAATAGCTGCTAACAGATTACTGAAATCATCAGATGGAGTGACCTCTGATGTCTAATTAAAACCTGCTACTACAGACCTGCTTTAACTGAGGTTTATGACATGAAATTAACACATCACACCTGCCTCAGTTCACTTGACTGACTAGCTGCATCATCAGGTAGGCCCTGCTAGTACCAGGTTGGTACCAAAACTACAGTGAACACTGTGTCATGTTCTAAAAAGCAGTTTGACATGATAAAGGGATGGACATGATCAGTAACAATACTCAGGTAGACTGCAGCGTTTAAACCATGCTCAGTTGGTACTAAATAGAAAATCTCCCCCACCATTAGACCAGCAGCAGCAGCCTGAACCGCTGATACAAGACAGGATGGATCCATGCTTTCATGACCATCTACCATCTGAATGTTCAGCTGAAATAGAGACTGGTCAGACCAGGAAACGTTTCTCCATCTTCTAATTTCCAGTTGTGGGGATCCTGTGTGAACTGTAGCCTCAGTTTCCTGTTCTTAGCTGACAGGAGTGGCTCCAGGTGTGCTCTTCTGCTGCTCTAGTCCATCTTCTGCCAGATGATATTCTGCTTTCCTTGGTTGAACCAATGGTTATTTCACTTCCTGTTGTCTTTCTATCATCTCTGACACCAGCTCCACCAATTAGACCACTCTTTACACTGATGTATCGACTTAGCGACAAAAACTGCTTGATCCAAAGAACTACTGCGTCATTGCCTTAAACACACCTCAATAGAGCCAATTGAAATGCTAGATTTTCATTGGTCCCCATTTTTAGGTGAATCTGAGATTGAAGGGGATGGCAAGTTGGCCAGACTGACTTGGTGCAGCGTCACAGGAAGTATGGAGGGGCCCAGGCAAGGGGCAAGTCGTATCTGAAGGTTAAAAATAAATTGTGATAATCAGAAGTGCAGGATGCCTGCAGGCACTGGTTTATTGTTCCAGTGGTGTTTCTGAATTGTTTCTCCAGCAGGTAGAGATACGGATACTGAACTGGAGAATCAGAAAGCAGAAGGGTTCGGACAGAACTACGCTGTCTCATTTCAATGTTTCTGTGGCATGAGGTAAAGGATCAGAATACCTGTACAGCCTGTCAAGAGAACTCAATAAAATGACACACATTGTTCAATAAATACAGCACAGGACGTTATTATGATTACTTGTGGAATATTTTATTTTGAATCTCTTTCCAGTGTATACACTAATACTGTCCTGTACAGCAGTTGGTTGAGTTGAATAATGAAGGCACATGGACTTCACAATCATTAGGATGATATTAGAAACTAAACAGAGAACTGCTCTGTAGAGAACTCTTCTCTTTCTCTGTGGGGTTTAAGTGCTCAAACAAAGTAAAGTGACACAGCACACTGGGTCATGCAGTACAGTAACACAGAGTTATAAGTCAACCTCAGAGGGAGGACAGCAGGAGTGTTTAAGCTGGGCTGACGGGTACTGTAGTCCTCTTTTTCTAATCTAATGCTTCTCTATCAGGGATGTGTTTGACTCTCATCACTAATGGAATACTTGTAAGTGCTTGGGTGAGGAGTGATGAGGAGGAGCAGCCTGGCTGGCTTCAGTAGGCGTGGTTGGCCACAAACAGAGACTGCTGAGCGACTCCCTCCTCTCCAGAGGATTGGTACTTCCCCAAAGCCGCCTGGCTGTTGTTCTGAGGACAGACACAAAGCAGTGGAGGTTCAGTCAAACATGGCTTCTGGTTTGAGCTGCTCCTTATGTGACATGACACCAGTGGTGGGGGAGTTACTCCAAAAAGTAACGGATTATATATTTCTATCCATTTTCTACCGCTTATCCTCATAGGGTATCCCAGCTGTCTTAGGGTGAAAGACAGGGTACACCCTGGACAAGTCTCCAGTTCATCACAGGACACATAGAGACAGACAACCACTCACACTCACATTCACACCTACGGTCAATTTAAATTAACCAGTTAACCTAATCCCCATGCATGTTTTTGGATGGTGGGAGGAAGCCGGAGTACCAGAGAGAACCCACACAGACATGAGGAGAACATGCAAACTCCACACAGAAAGGGCCCTATTTCTTTTACTAGTTACTTTAAACCATACTTAACTAAATGACTCACTGCTGAAAGTAATTAGTTACAGCATTAGATACATTACCTTAGGATTACTCTGTGACATCACCTGAGATGCACAATAATTGCCAAATAATTTCAAAGTAAAGCTCCTTATTGTAATAAAAAGAGGACAGACAAAAGATAGTTTCAGAGTAAAGCTCCTTATTGTATTAAAAAGAGGACAGACAAAAGATAGTTTCAGAGTAAAGCTCCGTCCCTGTTATGCACATTAGTGGAATAATAAACTTGTTAACTTGTGGTGCATGCTGACATGTTTCTCTTACCAGCGCTCTCTTGACGTACTCCTCCTGGCAGGCCTTGCCGTTCTCCTTCTTGCCTCCCCAGGCCTTCAGTGCAGAGGCCTGCAGGGCCCGGCCGTAGGAGAAGGTGAGGGCCCAAGGCCGGTGCAGAGCACACTGGTTGATGGCGTTCAGGTTGATGGTGGCCTCCGCCTCACTCTGACCACCTGACAGGAAGGTCACACCTGGGGCGTGACGCAGAGACGCAAGGTCAGCTGGGATTAAGGTATGTGGTGCTTGTGATAATCATAACCATCACATATCGACACCTCACCTGGCACCGCGGGGGGTACAGTGCGACGCAGGGCCGTGACAGTTGCCATGGCGATCTCTTGAGGGGTGTACTTTTGTGGGCAGGAGTGTCCAGCAGTCACCATGTTGGGTTTGAGCAGTGTGCCCTCCAGATAGACATGGTGGTCAGACAGCGCCTTGTAGACAGCTGCCAACACCTGCAAGAGGTTCATCATCAACACACAGCGTGGCTGTTGACATCAAGCAGCAGACACAGCCCTCCTCCTCCTCCCTGGATCTAGTCCCACCATCACTCACCTTCTCTGTCACATACTGGCAGCGCTGCAGGTCATGGTCACCGTCTGGAAGAATCTCTGGCTCCACGATGGGCACGATGCCATGCTGAGGGGAGGACGTTAAATAAATGAATGGAAGAGAGCATAGCAACCAGCGTCATGACAACAGACAATCGCACTTCCTCTCATGGGGATGTGACTTGTGTACCAACAGTTACAGGGTTGTTTAACATCACCGCAGTGAGAAAACAGGGTTCTTTAACGCAGACTACACAATTGTATCCATTTACAGAGATTAACCAGTGTGTTCGTCCCACCACCAGCTCTGAAACATAAGGGCTCCGTTTCACAAAGCAGGTTTAGTGAAAACTGAGTCCGTTAACCCTGAAATGAGGGAAACTGAGTATTCTGTTTCAAAAAGGGAGATAACTCAAACCAGAGAAAGAGGGCTAACTCTAGCCTGTTTCACAGAGAGAGCTAACTGAAGCTCTCGGTCAGTTGCCGTAGTAACAGACTCTATGAAGTTAACCTGGTCGGGATTTCCTCATTCATTTATTCATTCATTCAGTCAGCAGACGAGTTCTGCTGTCTGTCAAAATGACATGTCCTTTCATTATAACGATCCAGTGGATGAAGGAGCAGCATTACTGCGCAGAGAATTAAATATTTGTCGGGAGGAATCCAGTCACAAGTTTCATAAAGCACGCTTTCCATGCTTATTTTGGTATTCAACCTCACCAACTTCACCAGGATAAAGCTCTGGTGCCACACATGAAATGAGTATGACATGAGTATCTGTGTCAGTGGACTAAAGAAGAACTGTCTGAAGTTTGGAATTCCCATGGTTTGGAGGGAGCTGACCTACTATGACATTGATTGCTACTTCCTACTGGGATCAACAGAAAAACATGGAGCATCTGATCTGATCTTCAGTCAGCATCTCGTCCTGTAGCTCACTGTGATAAAACTGAATGAATCATATGAAAACTTATCACTAATATGCTGACTGCTTTCAGAAACCTCAGATGCAACAGGAGCATCAAATTTCATTCCGTATTCTTGCATATGGATCATTTTCCTAAAAATCACATTTCAGAAATCACAAAAATGAAATTGATTTACTCAGATATTTTAAAAATCTACTTAGCACAAAAACCTGACCTCATACAGAGAAGCAGGTGTCATTTTCAGATTCAGTGGTGAAAAGTCATCCAAAATCAGTTGAAAAAAACATAGACAACTTACAAAAAAGTTTGGTAAAGCAGTGTTATCAGTATTACTGATCACCAAAATATGTTTAGAATGGTTAATCCACCAGTATGTGCAAGCTCTTTAATCAGAATCTTCAATGATAAAAAAATAACCCTTAGAGTTCCTGGGGACATTATTGTCAATTTAGTTTTTAATTTCAAATCACTTTGGCTGTGTTGAATAAAACAAGCACAACCTTGGTAAAGGATATTCTTTTCATGTAAAATTTAGAATTCAAGTTTCCATTCTTAAATTAACCTTAAAATGGCTAAGCTATGCAAAAACGTACTTATTTGTCCTTAGCAACAAAAATGTTGTCCATTGAAAACCATTGAAAATTGAAATTTTTACTCCATGTTAATCTTTTAAAATATAAAGATAACCAAATGCTTTTCTCTGTCTCATACTGTCATTTTTAAGTACAAGCTCTCAAAATCTGTTTTTATATTTGTTAACCAGGTGGTGCAAGTTTTTCCCATGCATTAAAGTTTGACTTTTTTTTTTTTCTGCATCGGCTCCTTGTCAATGAAATGAAGTGTGAGTCGCTATTGATGTTGGACAATGGTGTGCGTGTGTGTGTGTGAAAAAAATGAAAATTAAGAGTGTGTGTGTGTGTGTGTGTGTACACACACTGATCATATCACGGTGAAAGAAAGGTCAGAGTGGGATCCCACTTTTTTCTTTTAGATGCCATTGTGTGTGTGTGTGTGTCTGGGTGTTTGTCTGTATAGCTTTATAAAGGAATTCAATTCAGTAACGAAGAGTAGACTTTCACATATTCAATCAGCGAGAATCAAAATAAAGAAAAGACTTGGTTTTTAGTTTTGGGTCATGCTCAGGTAGCTCAGGTGGTTCACGTACACAGGTGCGGTGCAGTCATAGTTATTAGTTATTTTGGGCAGCAGTGTGGGAAAAGTCATTTTCAAGATGGTAAGACACTACAGTGCACAGGAGGCTCTTGGAATCATCATGGAGCCCAAACATGGTTCGTCATTCTACTCCGAGATGGACATGGAGGAAGCCTCAGAGGTTGAACAGCTGTACACCCCTGAGATATGTGAAGACTCATCTGAAGATGAGAGAGGAGAGGAGGAAGAAGTAGCAGGATGATGGGTGTCGAAGAACAAAAAGATTTTTCGGTCTCCTGAGAACACTGAGAAGGTCCGCTTGATCCCAGGACCAACCACTATGCCGTCACCCAGAGAGAAGATCCAAGGTCCAGTTTTGCAGAAATTTTGAAGAAATCTTCCAGCAAAAAGGGAAACGTATTCCAGACTGGAAAGATCTGACTCTGGCAGAGCTGCAGGCTTATCGGTATGTATACATTTCATGAGTTTAAATGATGCTCTCAATCAGTGGGGTGAGTGCAGTCTTTCCTTTTCTGTTTGCCCTGCTCTGTGGGCACTAGTCAGTCATTCATTCATTCATTCATTCATTCATTGTGCTCATTACCAACTAAATGCTGATAGCTAAATAAATAAATAGATAATTAGGTCGATAGATATATAAATAGAGAGTATATAAGAATATTGGTAGATTCCTTTTGAAGTCACAGTGATTAGTTTATTCACATTGGCTTCCGAGTTTCTAATAATGTGCTATTTAATTTTACCATGATGAAATTAATGAGCAGAGTTTTATATACATGTTGATAAATTTGCTTATCTAATTTAATGCTCTGTTTTTTATTTTAAGGTTATCAACCTATCCCATCCTGTGTGGTACTGAGAGGATAAATAAAGACAGTGAATGAATGGATGGAGTTGGACTGTGTCCTCTGTGGTCATCTATGCCATTTGAGTTCAACAGGCATTGAAGCACCATCCCCAAAGAACTCTACAGCCACCCGCGTCGACCCGCTAATGTACTTGCTGCTGCCTGTCTCAATCTATCTGATGATCTCCACTGACTGATCTCTGAAGGACAGAGATTATATTTAATCAAACAAATCAAATGTGTAGCGACATCATCTTTAATAGGAGCTCATATGTGATTTAGTCTTACTACTAATTTCAGTGTGAAAGAGGTATCACTTTCTCTCTCTGTATAGTATTAGTATAGTGTTTGTGTTTTTTTTTATTATTATTATTTTTTTTTTAATTTAAAAATAGTGGAGTTGTCTATTGGCGCTTTTCCACAGGCGCAGTGCGGTACGGTACAGCATGGCTCCACATGGTTGTGGTGCTTTTCCACTAGTACCTGGTACTAGGTACTTTTTTCGTACCTCCTCAGCCCTGGTTCCGAGCGAGCCGAAGCGACACTAAAACGCGACGTCAGCCGACTGCCTTCCACTGATTGGCCAACGAGTGTAGTCACTGGAAGCGTCATTGGATGTGGGACGTCTGATTGGACTGAAAAAGCCAAAAACAACTCGACTCCACCATTTTTTAAAACCAGCAACTGCTTCGCTGTTTTTACACTCCCTGGAGTCTTCTCTGTCTGTTTTCTTTCACTTTGTGCGTGACAAAAAGTCACAGAGTGAGCAACAAATATATGATCACTTCGGTGTCCTCTATTGTTTGTGTTGTTGTTCTTATTCTTCCTGGTTTTCTGTGTCGCATGTAAATGAAGTTACAGCAGTTTCGCACTGCTGTATGACGACCCCACACACGCCGAGGAGGTACTCAATTGTAATGGAAAAGCAACAAAAGTGGGCCGTATCGTGCCGTTACTGTGTAGTGGAAAAGCGCCATAGGCAAACTGGCATAGAAAGGGTTAAAATACCCCCCAAAATATGATTATTTGATATGTATAATTCAGGCAGAAGTTGATTAAAATGATGGACTCATTTAAAGTGGAAAAAATTTTACATTTTTCACAGCAGTTTTACGGAAAATGAACATTTTTGTCGCTAGGGACAGTGAATTCCAGTTATTTCTGGCTCAAATTAAGGGTCTAAAAGGTGAATTCAGTTTAAATTCCTCACTCCTGTTCAAAATGGTGAAGAGTAGTGAACTCAGTGAGGAAGAAAGAGATGATGCTGGAGGTGATGCTGCTGCTGCTCTGATACTGTTGTTGAGCTCTGTAAATGTGCGTGTGTGCGTGCGTGTGCGTGCGTGTGTGCGTGTGTGTGTGTGTGTGTGTGTGTGTGTGCGCGTTTCTAACCATCTGGCAGATGCTGGCGTAGCGGGCCAGGACATTGGCGTTCTCCATGATGGCCAGCTGGGACGGGGTGGTGGGGGTGATCTTTAACACACAGCGCCACTTGGCGAAGTCGGCCCCGTCCTTCTTGTACTGAGCACAGCGCTCGTAGAGCCCGTCCAGACCTGATGAGACGCAGCACAGAGTGAAGGGACAATCATGGAGCACAGAAACACACCTCCACCTCCAGAGCTGGTGATCACTTTAATTATTAAAGAAATTATTTTCCCTGGGGGTGGGCGATATGGTCTGAACCATAAAGGATATATATATATATACATATATATATATATATATATATATATATATATATATGTATCTCACAGTATACTTTGGTATGTAAATTACAACAAACTGATTCATCCAGGTGTGTCTGATTATTGTTGTTGTGACTACTGAGGTCAGGCACACCTGGATGAATCAGTTTGTCCAATAACGGCAGACAGGAAACAAGTGGCACTCTACAAGGCAAGTGTAACTGTAAAACTAAACACATATAAACAAAGAAGAATTAAAACACATATACAATGTTTTACTGGTTGTCAAAGTAGTAGTAGTAACACAATAGTACTGCCTTCAGCAATACCCTTTCACAAAGTCCGCTAGCTTAATGCTGACACATAATGGAAAACGCCATAGACGGGCTAACGTAAATTAGCATCACGATAGCGATCATTTTAACTTGTTTAGCAAATATATATAACACAAACAGTGCAGCAGCACACAACGTATGACAACCAATTACAGGCAGATATTCTCGCTAATTCTGTAGAACAATGAAACCTTTTGAGAGTTAAGCTGCTGCTTGTCTTCTACTGCGACAGGCAGGTATAACCCAAAATCTCTACCGTCAGCTAAATTTATATTGTATACTGTTTATACCACCCACCCCTAATTTTCTCCCTTCCTTATTTCTTTGCATATCTTTCACACTTAAGTGTTTCAAATCATCCAAGAACTTAATGTAAGCCAAAGATAATCTGAGTAAATTCAAAATGATTCTTCACCAAGGAGAAAAACTACCTAAACCTACCTGGCCCTATGAGAAAAGGTCAGTGCTTCCTAAACCTAACAACTAGTTGATCCATCCTTGGCAGCAGCACAAGAAATCAGGCCTTTTTTTATGGTAAATGGCAGTGAGTGTTTTATCACTGTGGAGGAACTTTGGGACACTTCCATTTTTTTATTGAATATCCATCATTTTACAGTTACATCTGACACACCATTGTTGTTTTTCTGCTATATCCACAACAACCACATCACTTCAACCATTACACCGTACCATGCAACAAGTATCTGTCCGTCCTTGTTCCCTTGAACTGCCTCAGTTTCGGACACATCCAGAATATATGGGTATGGCTACCCATTTGTGTGCCACATTTTCTCCTGCATACACTGTTGCCAAAAGTATTCGCTCACCTACCTTGACTCACATATGAACTAATCCTAATCCTTAGGGTTCAATATGACGTCGGTCCACCCTTTGCAGCTAGAACAGCTTCAACTCTTCTGGGAAGGCTATCTACAATAGGGATGTTAACCGGTAAGCGTTTGACCAGTGGTTGACCGTATCAACGTTAACCGGTCAACCAGCGTTTGCAGCTCACGATAAATGTGCTCACACTATACGGCCCGATTCTCTGATGAGACCTGACTGCTCACACTGTACGTCCATACACGGCAAGTCAGACTCTTTTATTGGTCCGTAGCTGCGGCAGAAACAGTGCGCCGCAACTACCTACTTCCCCTGAGAGCTTTCCTTTCTGCCTCTCCTTCAGCTGACAGCATGACTCAGGGGCGTGCACTGGAGCACTTATGGTTTGTGTGTGGAGAGGAGAGGAGATGAATGAGTGGAGGGGCTCCTGATCAGAGGCGTGTCTGTTATTGATCATATCATTTACCCATGCACAAACAGCTGTTAAACACAGAAAATGTACCACTGTTGGAAATGTTATGTAAAAATAATAATAACAGGATTAATGTCACTGCAGCAGCATGTGAGCCTGGCGTTTGTGTTTGGTGCATTCACTTGTATGTCGGATCTCCAACTCAGAAAGTCGGATTAATCTCACCACCCAGACACAGAATTCATGCTACATGTTTTCTTGTAAGACCGGAAGCGCTGGCAGCACTAAACTTTGAGGTTACATTAATCTGTGCTCCAAGTTCTGACTTCCAGTGAACACACCATAAGACAAACTCTCAATCTGTTCCTACAGACTATTAGACAATATTCCACATAAAATGGGCTCAAATTTGGAAATTCTACATTTCAGAATCATCAGTGGTAACAGATAAGGTAATGATGTCTTGCTTTATTATTATTAGCACTGCTGTCTCCTCAAACAAAACAAGCGGCATCTCTTCGGAGCTGTCATTTTCATAAATGAGCCACGGCAGTGTTTCAAACACTAGGCGAATGCCTTTATTTTCCACGCTGTCACCACCCAAACAATTTCCAAACTATGGAGCCAAATGTCCTCCGCTTATAAGCTCCTCAGGGCAGCGTTTGTGGGACTCCATGTTTCACGCTGTAGGGGATTTAAAAAAAGTGACGGCACCGGGGCAGAGTGAGAGAGAGAGACCTGAGGCAGAGTGGCAGAGAGGAAAGCAGAGTTAACTGCAGACGGCAGACGCAGCTCGAAATCACTGTTATTTCAAAAGATATTTAAAAGATATTTTATACTTAGCGGTTAACCGGTATTAACCGGCTAATGGCCGATGATGAGGCTTGGTGGCCGGTCAAAAGTATTTTTAGTTTTCGCCATCCCTAGTCCACAAGCTTTAGGAGTGTGTTTATGGGAATTTTTGACCATTCTTCCAGAAGTGTATTTGTGAGGTCACACACTGATGTTGGATGAGAAGGCCTGGCTCTCAGTCTCTGCTCTAATTCATCCCAAAGGTGTTCTATCAGGTTGAGGTCAGGACTCTGTGCAGGCCAGTCAAGTTCATCCACACCAGACTCTGTCATCCATGTCTTTATGGACCTTGCTTTGTGCACTGGTGCACAGTCATGTTGGAAGAGGAAGGGGCCAGCTCCAAACTGTTCCCACAAAGTTGGGAGCATGGAATTGTCCAAAATGTCTTGGTATGCTGAAGCATTCAGAGTTCCTTTCACTGGAACTAAGGGGCCAAACCCAGCTCCTGAAAAACAACCCCACACCATAATCCCCCCTCCACCAAACTTTAGACTTGACACAATGCAGTACACAACAAGTATCGTTCTCCTGGCAACCGCCAAACCCAGACTCATCCATCAGATTGCCAGATGGAGAAGCATGATTCGTCACTCCAGAGAACGTGTCTCCACTGCTCTAGAGTCCAGTGGTGGTGTGCTTTACACCACTGCATCCGAAGCTTTGCATTGCACTTGGTGATGTATGGCTTGGATGCAGCTGCTCGGCCATGGAAACCCATTCCATGAAGCTCTCTGTGCACTGTTCTTGAGCTAATCTGAAGGCCACATGAAGTTTGGAGGTCTGTAGTGATTGACTCTGCAGAAAGTTGGTAACCTCTTCACACTATGCGCCTCAGCATCCACTGACCCCGCTCCATCAGTTTACGTGGTCTACCACTTCATGGCTGAGTTGCTGTTGTTCCCAAACACTTCCACGTTCTTATAATACAGCTGACAATTGACTGTGGAATATTTAGGAGTGAGGAAATTTCACGACTGGATTTGTTGCACAGGTGGCATCCTATCACAGTTCCACGCTGGAATTCACTGAGCTCCTGTGAGCGACCCATTCTTTCACAAATGTTTGTAAAAACAGTCTGCATGCCTAGGTGCTTGATTTTATACACCTGTGGCCATGGAAGTGATTGGAACACCTGATTCTGATTATTTGGATAGGTGAGCGAATACTTTTGGCAATATAGTGTATACTTGGACCAGCAGGAGCTAGCCACCTGTGCTTGGTAGAAACACCAAACAGTGCAAAATTAACAGAAGATTCTCAGACTCCAACAGAAACCCCAATAGGAATTTACAGCTATTTAGCACATCAGGAAAAAAGGATGACAATAACAAAAATAAAAATAATAGTAATAATAACAGGGTAATAAATGTGACTGTAAAACTAGAGAGATCCAAAATAAAATAAGATATTTAGCAAATTACCACTGCATTCACTTAGGTCTCAGCAACAATATTGGTTATACAAAGATGTTGGCAACCAATATTTATTGTATCAGTACTGTTAATCCATGTTTTAACACATGTATCAGAAACAAGCTACAAAACTCCTGTAAATTACCTGGCAAGGAACTCAGCATCTCGATGTCGACTGAAGAAAACAATGAGAATGGGAAAATTAATTAGCCGTCCCTCCTGCTGACATGATGTCCCTCATCACAAAATCCATAGCTTTAGTGGCATCCAAAAACTCCTTTTCTTCATTGTTGTAGGAGATGCGGAGATGCACAGGGAATAGAATACCAAAGTGCGCATCAGGTCTCCTACGAAGCAGCTTCCTCACATCCATGAAAGCCGCTCTGGCCTTAGCGACACTGTCCGTGAAATCCGGGAAGATGGTGAATGAAGAACAAGTTTGGAAACAGTGAGGGTAGAGCTTGACTGAGCCATCTTAGGGACACCGGTTATTCGTATGTTCCCTCTTGGCATCCTGCCATCCATATCGCCACACTTTCCCTGTAATTCTTCTACTAGCTCCTGGAGGTCTGTTACAGTAGTTTGCATTGACACAGCCTCATCTGACCATGCTGATAGTCCCTCCTCCATCTCCTCAACTTGACTTTTCACCCGGTTAATGTCCACACCGTAGCCATGTTGGTAGTTAGCTCAGACTTCATAGCTTGTACCTCCGTTCGATTCAAAATCATCCACCAGAGCTTTTTTAAGCTCATCCCTTATAATAGACAACAAGACAACAAGTCCTTTCTCAAGGCGGTGATGAGGTCAGCCTTGATCGGTCCAATGTCCATAATTGCTCCTTCAGGTTGCGGGTGGAGTCTGCGGTGGACCGCTCAAACTTTTTGCTGAGGAGCCGAACTAGGCCTCGGGTCAGCTGGTCCGTCGTACTTACTGTCGGAGATGCGTCGCCATCTAATTCCACTTTACAGACATTTATGTCGACCACCAATATACGTACGGCATTTCTGGAAGTTTCTTACTTGTGTTTCAGAAGTGCTCGAATGT
Organism: Synanceia verrucosa; assembly: GCA_029721515.1. NCBI lineage: Eukaryota > Metazoa > Chordata > Actinopteri > Perciformes > Synanceiidae > Synanceia > Synanceia verrucosa. Next base: position 112,404 of record CM056563.1, read on the forward strand.
TATAATTATGGAATTAGTTGGGGATCTGCAGGAGCTCTGAAGAGTGCGTCTTACTCCATTGCGGCTCACCAGTACCACCCAGTACCACCCCCCCCGGGGCACTTTTTCAAGCACGACCAGCCTGTGTAAACCATCCATCCATCCATCCATTTTCTACTGCTTATCCTTATAGGGTCGTGGGGGGGCTAGAGCATATTCCAGCTGTCTTCGGGTGAAAGGCAGGGTACACCCTGGACAAGTCTCCAGTTCAGAGAGACTCATGCTTACATTCACACCTACGGTCAATTTAAATTAGCCAATTAACCTAATCCCCATGCATGTTTTTGGATGGTGGGAGGAAGCCAGAGTACTCGGCAGACACGTGGAAAATGCAAACTCCACACAGAAAAACCCCGGGCTGGGAATCGGACCCGGTACCTTCTTGCTGTGAGGCAACAGTGCTAACCACTACACCACCGTGCGACCCCTGTGTAAATCATTTGCCTCGTATATTTTATTTACATCATTTAACTTTTTTCCCACTTGGTCGTTTTTGGACTGATGTTCTTATTTTTTTATTTTTTTATTTTTTATAGGCCCTTGTTGTAATTTTGCTCTATCCCAGTGGTTAGTTCAATTATTTTCTGTCATGCCCCCCCAATGGAACAGAATTTTTTTCACGTTCCCCCCGCAATAGGCAAAATATCAACAACAGTAGGCACAAACAGATCCGTGGTATACACAGAATACTGTATATATTAGTGTAAAAATGTGTAGATACGTAAAAGCTAAAATCAGTGCTGTACAGTATAAAGACCAGTATAAATGAACATCTGAACCCTGTTGAGACTGAAAAAATGAAACAGTAATACTGAACACAGTAAAATATTAAATTAAATTATTGCACAGTGAAAGAGTTCACCACTGTATACGTTGTTGATACCAGCATTCTGCATACAATCACCTGATTATCAAAATAGATTAATAAAATGAGCTGACATGACTGTGACCATGTCCACTGCTGGCAGTATCAGCTGCTATTGTGTGAGGTTTTGCACCTTGCATGTGATAGGCAAATTTGTATGAAGCTTAGTGCTTTTTGTTTACTGATTACACTCTCACAAAACGGCCGGCCTGTTGGCAATATTCATCAAGTTTTCACTGAAAAAAAGTCCAATGACTTATTGACATTGACAATTGGGGTGTAAAGGCCAATTGATAGTCGTGCGGACCTACTCAGAGCAGACATTGCGGAGGTCCGCGCATACTCAAAGCGGACGTCCGCAAGGTCCTTGCGTGCGACCGGACTTTTCACAGTAGGTGAAAAAAAAGAGGTCAACACCTGTCTTCCTCCGCTGTACCTTGAGTGGTAGTCTCTCCGTTGGTGCCGGCCAGAGGAACCACGCCCTTGTCCACCTTGATGCCCACCACCATGCCCCTTTCTCTGATCAGCTGGGGGAAAGGCTTGCCATCGTCCGTCTTCTGATAGAGCGTCTCGTGGAAGAAGATGACGCCGCCGATGCAGGGGTTGACTTTGTCGTCGGCGGTGAAGAGCAGCTGGCGGTAAAGCCTCCTGTTCTCCTCCGTGTTCTCAGTGTTGATGCCCTGGAAGCGCTTGGCCATGCTCCCTGGAGGAACCAGGTTTAAAGACATGGCCCAGTTAATGCTTTGAAACACACTGTTGGGATGACCATTTAGCAGCTGGAAGAAACAATACAGATGAGGACAAGGCACAGGCGGTCATGAGCTGTACCCCCACGGGGGTGATTTATTTACAGACGTCATCCCAAAACACAGCAGCACACCAGTCTCTGACTAAGAACTCAGACAGATATGAACTGGCGCCTTTTATACTGGGTCCCTAGCCAAAGTAATTGGACTTAACCACTCATAGGGGTTCTACCTCTACCCTTACTTGGCTGCATAACAAATCGACTACGTTACACTAATTATACTTTTACCATTAATTTCTAGTTTCTTTATTGCTTACTGCTACAAGAGAAATCTCCCTATAAATCATGAATGCAGTACACCCCTCTTAACACAAGTACCAACACTCCCGCCGTTATCCTCACACTTGGTCCCTCCCGGAACGTTTATTATGCTGTTTGTATCCCAGGGGACTCTTTTCGGCCGGACACCCTGGAGCGGACAAAGGACAACACCAGTGAGTTGGTATGCTTTGCTAGACTTATCAACATAACCCGTGGCACTTAAACACTCTATATTTTGCTCCTAAAGCACGGACGGAGATTATAAACTACACAGAACACTTCTGCACTATTGACGGTCAATTATATTAATGTTTAAGAACCAGCGTCTAATCTTATTCTCCCTCACTTCCAGGCAGAGCCGCGTCACCGCCACCGCACCCGCCAGAGGACGACACCTCCACTGTCCACCCGGCCAATAAATACGGCTTAAACAATCAATAAATACGGTAACATTCAATAAATAGTTCATACATACACTGTAAAAAAAAGTCTGTAAAAAATACAGTAAAAAACTGTCAAATAGCAACAGTAAAGGACCGTCAATTCCAAAATTGTATATCACTGTAGTAAATACACTGAATTTCCGTAAATCAAGAAACAATACATAACTCTAATTTTTACGGGTACAATATGTAAAAAACACACAATTTTACTGTGATTTTTTCAAACTATTGTAAAATGAATGAGAAAATACCGTAAAGCCAAAAGTGGGTAATAACCCTAAAATTTACAGTATTATTCAGTATAAATCACGGATTTCACTGATGTGTACATTTAAATTTACAGTAGAAAACCATTAACCATTCAGCAAAGTATATACCGTCATTTCTACAGAAACAAGATGTTAAAAATGTGGTCCATATATTGCTGATTTAAAGAAAACCAATATTTTACAACAACATAATATCGGCTACTGTTATTTTATGTTAATCTATTTATGCAATAGTAAACTAGCCTATAGATTGTCTTTCATAGGCTATTGTCTCACTGGGTTCACTTTACTGGACAGCCTACCAGGAGCCGCTTTCCTGTCTCTCTGATAGTTTGTATCTCACTGCAAGGTACTTTGGCCAACATTATTATTATTATTGTATTTATTGTTATTATTATTATTATATAATAATAATAATAATAATTTAGAGCCAATCGCCTCTATTGCTCTTTGAGCTATAGAGGCGATTGGCTCTAAATGACCATTATGACACAATTTTTGGACCTTTTTGTAGACACAGGCCTCTTTTCTGCTGTCAGTTTAATTTTAAAGGGTTAGCCCCTACCAAATTTAAATAAAGAGGGATTTTGCACCAGCTGCCCTGCTCTGCTCCTCCATTTACTTCAATGCAATCTCTGTTTTGTGAGTCGCAGCCTGCTGCAGTCTGTTTTTTTAAATCCACCATTCACTCATTTTTTTAAAACAATCTGGACACAAAACACACATGTACTTCTTGCCCAGGCTTGTCCGCTTCTCACAGTGAAATCGTTTTTTTGATAGGAGTTTCTGACACCCCCTAACCCCCCCCCCCCGCGTCTCCTCGTTAGCGCCGTTAGCTCCGCAAACGGAGCAGGAGTCTTGTGCGAGAGAGACTGTTGACTTTTGAATCCTTCTGACCGACAGCTAGGCGCCATTTCTGCTCACCCAGTAATGAGCATCTGTGGAGTCAACACACGTTCTGAACTCGGGAGATATAGCCTAACTCTGTTCTTAAGGTAAGCACCTCTACAAAATTTTCTTGTTAACATCAGCTCTTTCTTGAATGTTCATTCGGGTTTATGTATTGTTAAAGTTACGTCAATTTGCTAAGTTGTTTTGTTTTGCCCTTGCAAAAATAAGAGTTTAACAACTAAGCTAGGTTAGCTAACCGTTAGCTAAGGAAATGTATAGCTGTACTTTCTGTGGCAAGTCGGTTAAGACATTGAGAGGCTACGTGCTTCATTGCAGACTCCATCGAAACGAGCCACGTTGTTTATTTAAGTGCATCGAAGCTGGTTGCAAGCATACATTTAACAGATATGGAGCATTTAAGGCTCATTTTTTCCGCAGGCATAATGTACCTGCTACAGCCGGGATAGCTTTTAACACTAATGTTAACGTTACTGCATTTAAATGCATGGTGGCTTTGTATACACAACAATGTTCAGATGGGAGAGCTCTAATAGCTCACCTGAAGGATCATATTATGGAAGGGCATGCTGTGAATTGTCCAGTGACAGGATGCAGAAATGTTTTTAAGGTCAAATCTACATTTACTGCCCACATGTCACGGAAACACAGAGATTTTGCAGACAGCAGTATCAGTGACTTGTACAGAAATACTGCTCCTCAGTCATCATCTGCTCCAACTGATTAAGTTGACTCTGGCCCTCAAGTGTCTGAGGTGGGTACAGAGACAAGCACGGATGAAGGTGACATGGATGTGTCACAAGATTTCCATGACCTTTTTCTAAGAAACGTCTCGTTGTTCTACTTGAAATTGCAGGGCCAGTTTCTACTACCTGCTTCGACCATTCAGGTCATTGTTGAGGAAATGCAGAACATACACGAGTTGGGTCAGACATTTAGTTTGAGTAAACTTACAGCAATGCTAAAAAATGACACATCATTATCAGATGAGGACATCACCAAAGTTTGTGAGTCTGTCAGGCAATCTGATCTGTTCACTGCATGTCATACAGGGCCAATGAGGACTATATACTCAAGAGCTCAAACTTTCAAAAAAAAGTTTAACTATGTGGAGCCTAAGAAAATATTTTTAGGAAAAGATGAGAACAGGAGAGATAGGTTTGCCTATTATGTGCCTGTGAAAGAGACTTTGAAATGTTTGTTGGAATCTGATCTGTGGCAGAAATCAGGGGAGCACTCAGCTGAGTCTCCCTCAGATGTTCTGAGTGACATTAGTGATGGACAGATATTCAAATCAAATGATTTTTATGGTCAAAATCCATCATGTCTTAAGCTATTACTATACCAGGACGCCTTTGAAGTCGTTAACCCTTTAGGTTCTGCAAAGACAAGACACAAGGTGTTAGCTGTCTATGTATCTGTTGCTAACCTGCCACTTCATGTACGGTCAGACACAGATCATATGTTTCTTGTGTTATTGTGCAGAGAGAAAGATTTCAAAGGATTTGGGCATCTGAAGGTTTTCTCTGAATTACTAGCAGACTTGAAAGAATTAGAGGAGAATGGTATAGTGGTATCAGATGAAACAGTTGTCAGAGGAACCTTGTATTGCATTGTGGGAGATAATTTGGGCTCGCATTGTATTGGAGGCTTCTCTGAAAATTTTAGTCGCTCAGAGTACTTCTGTAGGTATTGCCTGATAACCCAATCTGAATTTCAGGGTGGTGATCCAAATCTGTGCGGACCAGAGCGTACACCTGAGAACTACGATTCTGCTGTTGATCGCCTCCAGACTGAAGATACTCAGGCTGTGGAAGGAGTAAAGTTCAGGTCAGTATTCAACTCTTTGAAACACTTTAATGTCTGTCAGCCAGGATTACCACCTTGTCTAGGACATGACATCTTCGAGGGCATTTTGTCTTACGATGTTGCACTGTATCTCAAATATTTTATCAAGAAAAAGGCATGGTTCACTTACTCCACTTTAAATCGGTGCATCAACCAGTTCAAATACTGTGACTCTGATGCTTCTACAAAGCCATGTGAGGTCAGTCCTCAAGCAGTTAAACTCTCAGGACAGGCTGTACAGAATTGGAATTTTCTAAGGCTGCTGCCTCTCATAATTGGTGACAGAGTGAAAGATACAACAGATGATGTCTGGCAGTTGACCATGCAGCTAAAAGACATTGTGGAGATGATATGTGCCCAGACCATCTCTGTACCTCAGGTTGCATATCTTGACGTTCTTATTCAAGAATATTTAGAGTCACGAAAGGCTCTATTTCCAGAAAGCAACCTGAAACCAAAGCACCATTATTTACGTCATTACCCGGCTCTAATTCTGAAATTTGGCCCTCTAATAAGGCTATGGACGATGCGCTTTGAAAGCAAGCACAGTTATTTCAAGAGATGTGCGAGGAATTTGAAAAATTTTAAAAACCTCTGCCACACACTCTCTGAAAGACATCAGATGCTGCAGGCTTATCTTTCAGCAGGATCAATGGGTCGAGCTGTTCATTTTCTGGTGTCAGTGTACAAAGCAGAACTCTGTCCTGAGTACCATGTGTACTCAGTTAGGAAAGACACAGAAAAGATGAAATGTCTGAAAATCAGTGACTTAATTGATTTCTGTCCTTTGCCATCATACATAAAGGAAGGACACCAAATGGTTCCATTAAAACACAGTGTGTTGTCACACTAAAGGATGTGTTTGGCTGCCATTCTGGAGTTAACTGAGCTTTATGCTTTTTTTTTAATACTCAGAAATGGATGATGCACATCATAGCAGCATACGCAGTGCCATTACCAGAGTGCTGCCAGAACTCCCAACCTCAATTATAGATATTTTAGAGGAGACCCTACAATCACTGGGGGTGGAGACAGCTGAGGATTTTACCTTTATCCAGGAAAGTGATCTGCTGTCAGTACTCAGACCAGTTCAAGCGAGGAAATTGGTGGCTGCCTGGAAACAAACAAGTGAGTACATTTTGACAAAGTTTACTTTTTATCATAACCAAGGACAAAACATCATTCAGTACATTTTGTTAATGTCATTATTTCTGTTTTACAGCACAGAACACTGAAATCCGCAGCCAGTCACCATTATCCTCTCCAGCTTCCTCGACATGCTCCTCATTCTCTGCCTCTCCTTCACCCAGCAGCATGATTGCTGGTCCAGACTGGACTGACTGCTTTGAGATTCCATGGAAGAATTTTCCTGAAGAACTGATTCAGTGTTTTGAGAGAGAGAAAAGACCAAAACCACGGTTGCGTAGAGAAATGATTCGGATCGTCGTTTCTGAGATGATGAAGGTCTGTCCATCTCCTAGCAAGAAAGCCTCTGTAGAAGTTGCCAAGAAAATGTTGGCAAAGTATCCAAAGTCACTGCAAGATGTCATCGAAGGTGATGTGGTGGGACCAGGCTATCACTCCCTGGTTAAGCAGTTACAAACCAGGATTGAGAATGTAAAGCGGTCCTCAACACCAATGATGATGAAACGACAAAAGGGGTCAGATGAGTACGACACGGAGGAGATCCCAGCTGAGAAAAGAGCAGCAGTTCAAGATACTTACGGCTGCGTTAAATGGGACATGAGGTTTCTTCCAATCAGTGAAACTGCAGAAACCCAGCAAAAGAAGAAAGATGAAATGAAGATGCTTAGTGAGCAGTTAAACCCCAGTCCCGACGAGGTGAGAAGTCTAATGAAGAGCACGTACTACTCCCAACGGAAAGAAATAAACAAGGGGACCGATCTGCAAACCCTTTTGGAAGAGTGGCCCTTTTTGTTCCAGGAGATTGGCATGGGAGTCCACTTTGAGGAGCTAACTAGAGTACCACTGAAGGAAACTTTCCTCAGTAATGTCGAAAAAAAGGGAGACCGACTTCTGAACTTCATGAGAACCGTTTGCGCAGACAAGAGCAAAAAAATTCTGCAGCTTGTCACAAACCTGCAAGTTTTGAGAAGATCTAAAAGACATGTTGCTCCTTCTGCTTTGCTACTTTGATGAAAAAGAAGAGAATCTCTTTCATTATGTGGAAGAAACATGTCTGCCAAAAGAAGTACATGTGGAAAGCCTGCCAGTGACGCCATGCATCATTGTATGCGGTAAGACGATTTTGATTTTTACGGGAAGAAACAAAGCTAAATATGATATGGAATGCACTGTCTTGTTTTTAAGACCACTTCTGGATGGTAATGGCTGGTGTGCTGTTAAGTATTTTCTACTTGTATTTTCTTTGCAGGAAACTCCTGCTATGCCGCAAAGCAGTTCATGCTGAGTGTAGACCACAAGGTTGTGGTTGACCAAATCCCCACCTTCGTCTCTGCCATTTGTTTGATGCTTGGAAGCTACTACTGCCTTAATATCCACTATCCCGTGGAACTGGGCTCCACACTTGAGTTCCTTCAGAGGTACGGGGAAATACACACACACACATTTTTCTCCCCTATAACAAACTACTGTATTTAGATTTAGTGGTTGAATATAAATTCTTGTGTTCATAAAGGTGTTTCCTCAACATCAATCCAGAGAAGGGCACAAAAGTTGAAAAAAATAAAAACAAGAAGCAACTTCCAGTGAACCCAAGAGTCCTCACCCTCATCGCAGATCTATCCGATCACGAGTGGAGAGAGACATGTTAAAGATGGACTTGATCATCTGAACTGTTAACGGGGACATTTGCCTTTCTTTATTTTACATCCTATGGGTGTACATAATTTCACAATTTTGGATGTTCATATTATGTATGTTTTAAATGACTGGCTGTCATTTGTATGTCATTGTATGGAATGCTAGGTTTCCATTTTTTTTCTGTTTTGAGCCCAAGCTGGTGTCAGCAGATTTTCATACATGTTCATCGACTCCGTATGCAGCACCACCCCCACCTACCTCAGTCTGCCTTGGCATTGCCAGTGCTCAGGAGTTTGCTCCAAGTATTTTCATGTTATTTAGTTTTTTTCTCTGAGAAAGTGCTTTGTGGTTATAGAGGCAAGTTAAAGTGTTTGCCTTTCCTTTTTTCTTTCTTTTCTTTTTTTGGAGGTGATGTTTGTTGTTCATGGCCAACTGTTAGCCATTGTTATTCAGAACAATATACTTTGATACGCTTTGATGTTATAAGCTATGGTTAAGTTAATAAAACTGCCTGTGAAGAACATCTAAGCTTTTGTTTCAGTGCTATTGTAACACTTCAGTAGGTTGAAGGCTCTTGGCATCACTAAGATCTAGAATCTCTTTCAAGGTAAGTAAGCTAAACAGATATCTAACAAATATTTTAATGTGTTTAGAGTAAATGTCCTAATTATCTGTACACACTGCTCTTATAGAAATTATCTTCATAATTGTAAAACTTCATGTCTTTTGCTCCTACCACCTTTCAAGCATCGCATTCGAATTCCTGAGTGGTCACCGACTTGGAGGGAACAACTTGCTGGCCTTTGTGATGGTGAGATTCTAATCCATGTTAATGCCATAAGCAAGCTTTTATTTTTGTTTTGTTTTTTTTAACTTTTAAGAGTGTTTTTCTTTTAATATTTTTTTCAGAGACAGCAGAGAAAGAGGGACAGGAAAGACAGGGAAGAGAGAGGAGATGACATGCAGCAAAGGACCCGACGTCTGGCTTGAACCCAGGTCACCATCGCAAGGACCCAGCCCCAGGTATGTGCCATGTGCTCCACCAGTCGACCTTTATTAAACATTGAGGGCATGTACATGGTCTGAATAAAATGATCAAGTCAAAAAGATATTTAAGTGGGTTGGATATACAAGAGCTATAAAAATCACAATAACAAATGAGCATTTTGTGACATAATGCTCAGTATCGAAATAAGTACATGAGAGAGCCAGTATAGATGAACAAGTCTTTGAGGATGTTCACTCAGGCCTACAGCTAAACTATTAATGTATCAAGTATAGTCCAAGGACTGCACAGTTGACAATACCTTTGAACTGTGATGGTAGACAGCACTTAAACAGGTCAGCCGGGCCGGGCCTGGAAGAAGTACTTTATTGTTGCTGTTATTAATATTATTGTCATTATTATTGCTGTCATTAGTAGTAGTAGCAGTGGTTGTAGTGGTAATGTTTTTTTCACAGTTGTTTTTTTTTCTGGCTGCAGAGAGGTGCCACAGGTGCTTGCCTGTCCACAGTGGACACTGATGACAACTCTTCAGGCAGAAGTTACAACACCAGTTCAAAGTTCCAGTTCCCTAAACATCGTACCTTGTCTGAGACTGTCCTAACTGTCTTCAGTCAAGTCTGGACCCAGTGACTTGGACACCAGTCTTGTAAAGCCCAATTAGAGGTAAGCAGTGGTACAGCTCAAAGGGTTGGGCGGTATCCAGTTTTTTAATACAGTTTTACAGTTTACAGTTTAACCCTCCCCAAATTTTCCCAGGGTATATGGGTTTATGAGCCGTGTAGTTACTGCTGTACACTTCTCTGCCACAAGGTGTCAGTGCACTATGATTCAACTCAGAATTTAGATGCAATGGCTGCTGCTCCAACTGTCTGGCATCTGTCAGCCAAACAGAATATGGAATTAATAACAAGTTGTCTGTGGGCATTTACCACGTCAGTACAGGTTTTTCACAGTTTCCTTTTTTTAATATTTCCAACAATGCATCAGTTATTAATGTTGGTTGTATAGAAGTAGTGATGGTCCTGCTTGGGCAAACATAGCAGCAGCAGCAGGGGCTGGTGAACTTGAGGTCCCTATCCTGGCAGCAATTGGTGTGTGATTGATTTTGAAATATTTGTAAATCCTTTTATAATTAGTAGACATGTAGAAAGTGATGTGTTTCAGCACAGAGCTACTAAACACCCTGTCAACTTGCAACATAATTAGTCAGAGGCCTCAATTCAGTTAACCCTCTGATACACCTTCAAAAAACTTACACTAACACACCTTCTCACATAAATGTGCGCATGAAAATTCAAGGCATAAAACATTATGAATAATTATTATTTCCAAAATCTTTTTTTTAATTTTGTAAAGCAACTTCTGCCCTAACCATACATATCAAATAGTATTGATTTTTTTAACCCTTTAATTGCCAGGTTTTTGTCATGATGCACCTCAAATTTTTGGTCTAAAAAGCAGTTTATTTGATTTATTTTCAATATAATTGATGCAAACTGGATTATTTTTGGTTTTATTATGGCAGCCTGGTATATGTGAAAGATTAGCAGCAACTTTGTTTTTTTTGCATTGTTATTTTTTTGCAGTGTCAAAATGGAATAAAGTATAGCACTAACACACCTTTGCACATAAATGTGCGCATGAAAATTCAAGCTATAAAAATTATGAATTATCATCATTTCGAAAATCTTTTTTTTTTTATTTTGTAATGCAACTTCTGCCCTAACCATACATATCAAATAGTATTGATTTTTTTTTTTTAACCCTTTAAGTGCCAGGTTTTTGTCATGATGCACCTCAATTTTTTGGTCTAAAAAACAGTTTATTTGATTTATTTTTAATATAATTGATGCAAACTGGATTATTTTTGGTTTTATTATGGCAGCCTGGTATATGTGAAAGATTAGCAGCAACATTGTTTTTTTTTTGGCATTTTTTTTTATAATTATACATTATATATTATTATCTCCCTTTGCATGCTAGTCAAAATAAAGCTGTTCAATATTCAAAATCAATAAAAAAAAAATCAATATGATTTTTCACTTTCAGTTTATTTTTAATTTATTCGAACTTTGATGTGCTGAGGAAGGTCCTGAGTTCACGCATTTCAAAGCTGTGCAACGCGCACACAGTAGACACGCGCGTGCACACACACACACATTTGAAATATTTATTTATGCCCACATGAAAAAAAAGTACACGGATTCCTGTATAAAGGACATAAATACTGCCAGTACAGTTGACAATAGGGAATCAGTCAGTTACAAAGCAACTGGACACTATATCAAAACAGATCAGACATCATTCAGGGACACAAAAAACGTTGTCTCCTCCAGACTGAGCGGCTTCCAATAACAGCCGATACTGAGCAGTAACTAGCTAACTGTTTGGCTCTTCTTTTAGAGAGGCCGGCCATCTGAAGGCCCCTCACCACCAGCTCGTGCACATGCCCCAGGCTACCAAATATGAAACTAGGAGTTTGCATTTGTAGCTTAGCTGAGAGATGGTCTTCAGTTGCTGATATTTTAGCACTTTGGTTAGAAAGGCCTCTTCTAGGCTGTAATCAAAGGTACAGCCGACCTCCAGAATGGGTGTTAGGGGTGTTAGCTGTAACCATAGAGAACGTTGTAGCATCGTTACACAGACTGAACGTGCTCGGCTTTACAGTAGAATGCTTATACAGCATGATGGAAGACTTGAAAATAGATGAGATTAGGGCTGCAACTATCGATTCTTTTAGTAATCGAGTAATCTACCGATTATTCTGGCGATTAATCGAGTAATCTAATAAGAAATATTGCACGAAATACTGTAATTTTTCAATTACATTACTTTTATTGCTTTGTTTAAGAGCAATGGTACTATACAAAAGAGGAAATAAGACAGGTCTCTTACATGAACAAGTATAAATTGCAAATGCAAAAGTACTAAGTAAAGTAACTTTTTCTGTTTTTACTTTACTTTTAAGTACAAAGGTAAAAGTAAAGGTATTACTGTCTGCAGAAACCACAAACAGAAGATGTAAGGCACTCTTTTAAGGGAAACAGTCACCAAAATCTTTGTTAACATGTTAAAATCACAACATGTTTCTTCTGAAGCAGGATGCTCCCAGAGCTCCTACAGGAGACTGGTTTACTAACATTTCACCTTTTTCTCCTCTTATGAGTTCGCAGGTCTGTATTTAGTAATCTAAAAATACCAATAAGAGTACTATTAAAGTACAACAAAAGCAATAAAAATGTTGATTTTTCAAAAAAGGAAACAATCACATGCAAGATTTGTATTTGTAATAAAGTATTTTTACATGCCGGTATTACTTTTGCTCGGCACGGCATGATTTTCACGGCATGATTTTCTATTTTTGGAGCTGCGTTTCTAGAAGGGAACTCTTAATGTGCAAAACTCTCGCGAGATTTGTGTCCGTTCTTTCTTCTAAAATAAACTCACGCGATCTTTCACGGGTCTAGGGTTAGCATCTAAACACGACCCTCTCTGTGTCTCCCTGTCAAACTACTGACAGCAGACGGTCTGTGAACAGCAGGATGTTACACTCTGCAGTGTTTCACACAAACAGACACTTTATTTGTGTGGACACTCAGGTATAGTTTGTGACCAATTTTAGCATTTTTATTTTTTTTAATCATTCCGAGAGGACGACGGCATCCACGATTGATTAGTGATCAGTCTGCCCTCCTCCTCCTCCCTCACCTGTTCGCTCTGCTCTGAGAAGCTCTGACTGTTTCTGACAGAGAAACACAGACTGTGTTTAATGTAAAGGCCTCCTGGTACCGTTGTTTAATCTTATGAGTGCATCTGGTTGGTGTCGATGTCTTTCACCATCACGTTAGTTTATACTGTTTTAATAAGCTCCGTCATTGACAACAAGTTACCCCCACACGCAGCTTCTCACGGTTAAAACTGAATCACGGGTGAATTTATATGTGGGGGAAAAAAACAAAACTCGAGTTGGGTTTTGGGTTGACTATAAAACATCCTGCTGATGAAGAAAGTCAGCACACTAATCACAGGCAGGGTAAGAGAAACGCGCTGACCTCCTGTGTGTGTGTGTGTGTACTGTATGAGTGTGTATGGAGGAGCTGCACTGACACAGAGGAGAGACGCTGCAGCTGTGTGATGATAAATTTTATCAAAACTTAAACGCCGGAGCTTATCAATCTTCAATAATTTAGGCGTTTACTGTAATACCGCATTTCAGTACCCACCTCTACGTGCGAAAAACGGTGCACTGCACAGTTGCGCACTGTGAATTTTTGTAATCGAATTACTCGAGTTACTTGAGGAATCGTTTCAGCCCTAGATGAGATATCTGCTGATATCAAATCCATGATTTTGTCATGCCTACAAATGTACAGCCCCCTGTAAACATGGTAATCATTTAAGATGTGGGACATGGTTTCAGCTATTTGTTCACTACCATGGTGTATACAGTAAGGAGCATGACTGCCTGGAAGCCAGATGGAGAGATTCAGTTTAGTTGGTAAAACCTGCAATCTCACTTTTAAAGCAAATGTAACAATGTTCTCATCCAGGGCAACATTTTTTAACACAGCATGTGAGACAAAGTGGTCTGCAGCTGGGAGACGCACCATCTTCCCTTGTAGTCTCAGCTCAGTCCATTGCTGCCGCTGCCTTTGTTGTTGCACCTCCAAGAGGTGACCCCGAGCATTTCTTAGCAGAAGTAGATGTTTAGTTCCACAAACGTTCACAGCTGGTTTTACTGAAATGTTGAGGTCAGATATAACCTCCTCTGAGACATCAACTGCCTCAGACCCTGTCCACTCCAGGGTAACATCAGCCCAGCAACACAGATTGTTCAAATCAGGCCAGTCTGACCACACCCCAAAGCCAGGAGAGCGGCTGGCCAGCTTTCTGCTGGGTTTCCTCTTAAAGCCCAGGAAGGGATCTGACCCATGTGCCAGGGGGACCTTGCATCTTTTTAGGTCCAGAAACAGAGACGCTCGGGCGAGTTCTCTGACATACACACACACGCATGCACGCGCACACCCACATAAATATTATCACCTCAGACCTTGTGTGGGCAGAGAGGGGGCAGCATATAGTGCCAGTACCCTTTATTGGAAAAAAACATTTATTTGACCCCTGTGCCATATATGGTAAATGACGTCACAGACAAGTAAATCGCTCAAATCACAAACTTTGAGGCATTAGGCCTTAAGTGAAACCAAGAAATAAGAAGTTGCATGGTATGTGCTTTTTTTAGAGCAGGATCAAAAATAGTGGTTTGAATGGGTTTCAATGCACACATTTTTGTGCGAAGGTGTGGGAGTGCTATACTTTTTGTTTACGTTGTTGACAATGGGTTAAAAATATAAAATCCATTAGAAAAAGTTAGAACTCACAAAAATACACAACCTGATTTTATAATTATAAGCTATGTGCACAAGAAATGGATGAGATATGTTAAAAATAAAATTCAAAAACCACATAAATGTGTCAAGGTGTAATAGAGGATTAATCAGACAATCAACACATTTGTTACAACACTGACCACAGTTCAATAACTGAACATCTGGTAGATTGCCACCAATTTCTTGCCATTGGATTTTACATAAATATATTAACATTTATGAATAATCCTCTGGCTACATTAGAAATCCACTACTGATTACAACATTAAGGACCAACATTTAGTAACATAAAAAATGTTACTAAAAATTAATAAAAATATAAATTGATTTTTTATGTGCGTGTGTATATAGCATAGCTTAGCTTAGCTTTCTTTTTTTTTTGGCTTTTTTGCTGTTTTGGCCTCTTTTATTTTACTCTCATTTTGGCATGGAATGTCTTTGCTTCTACACAACCGATTTCTTTCAGTCAAAGACTGGTATGTCTAGTAAATATTGGATTACAAATACAAGCAAGCTGTTTTTGTGTTTCTTGAAGATTTTGGTTCAGGAAACCGGGGCAGCTCAGCACTAGAGTATGAAAAAGCCCCATTTCATACAAAAAGCATCCAGTAATACAGAAACAACTTCCAGATAAAATGAATAATGGACTGCAAGCTACACATTAGTCTTTGTTAGAACGAAATCGGTCAAGCAGAAGCGTGTTGTAGAAGTGACCTGCAGAACTATATTCCAGACGGCTGGTTCTATGGTTAGCTCATTGAAGCTCAGTTAAAAAAACAGGAGGCAGAGTTTTTCTCTGTGTAGTCATGATGCTCAAACACTGCATCAATCTAACTTTTGCTTTGTTTCTATTTTCTGGCTGCAGAAATGATCATGCCAAGTCCAGAGTGAAGACCTGATGGACAGCATGAGACCCTACAATCAGAGCTGGTGACTGGTGAATGCTGAGTGACTCTTTACCCTTGATCAACCCAGGTCAAGTGGCTAATTTTTTATGTTTATTCATGGACTATCCCTCATATGGACCCATGATGCTTTGTGAGTATACTTGACATGTTGGATCAGTTCCATCTTTTTTTCTCAGAGAATGTGTTAATGCAAGAACAGTTTCTTCAGGTTTGTCAATGATAGTTGGCACAACGGGCTTTATTTGTGATTTTGTTTACAATCACTATAGGGTTTTAGGCTGTTGCTGACTGGAAAATCTGTGCCAGCCAACTGTAATTCCTCATGTGTTGTACTGTATCTTTTACAGTGAAATTCTGGCAACCACAGCTGCCAGTAATTTACCGTAAATTTGGAAAACCAACTGTAATTACTAATATGTTATACTGTATTTTTTACAGTGAAATTCTGGCAACCACAGCTGCCAGTAATTTACCGTAAATTTGAACTAGCTGCAATAAAGTACCGTAATATATCATACAGTTTCTGTCGTGTTTATTACTGAGATAGACTGTAATTTTGACAGGTTATCGTAAACAGGTTTATGTTGTAACTGTTATTTTTACAACAAACTACCGTAAACAGGTTTATGTTGTAACTGTTATTTTTACAGCAAACTACCATAAACAGGTTTACGTTGTAACTGTTATTTTTACAGCAAACTACCGTAAACAAATAACAGTTCTGTTCTGCAAAATTTACAGTCGCCAAAACAGCATACCGTAAAGTCCTCTACATTGTCACCGTAATTTTTACGGTGAATTTCTGGCAACCACAGCTGCCAGTATTTCACCGTAAATTCTACAGATTCTTTCTTACAGTGTATAGTCCATATACAATGTGCAAATATGCAAGATGTAACTGCTCTGTGCAAGTCCTGCTAATAAAGTGCAAATATTGCTAAAAAGTGTGACGTGCTGTTATTAATGTGCAAAATACCTCTCAAATGTGCAATATAATAACAAGGTAAAAGTCATCAATCGCTGGTAACGAAGTACCCTTTCGTTACACACACACACAGAGCAAATAGACAAGCACCAAACAGTTCTAGTTATATAGACATCAGGGAGAAACTACGATCATCAACATTGGCCAAACGTTTTCTTTTGCAAAATATTTTTTCCTTGCATAACCATCGCTACATCCGTGCTATGTAGCTCAATTACAGCTAGCTGGCTAACCTTAGCTTGTCAAATGGTTTCACCAGGATCCATAATTCTAACTTATGAATTATGTCAGTGTTGATTTTCTCTTCGTTTTTAACTCTTTGAGTGCCAAAGACATATTTCTTTTAAAGTGTCTTTTAAAATCCAATGCTTGAGTGACAGACGTATATATACGTGAAAGTGTTTTTTTGGCAGCTGGAACAAGAGGATGTGCTCACACAGCCTGTGAGTAATGTTGCCGGGGCTTCTGGGAGATGTAGTCGGGACATTAAGAGACGGTATAGGCCACAGACATCAAAGCAGGAAGTGGAGATGATTGAGATTAGAGAGCAAAACAAACAGAATCTGGACAAAAAGTGGTGATTTTGGTGAAAGTGTCCTCTGCTCTAAATCTGACGACAATGCAGCCCCACTCTACCGCTAATCAGTGCTGAAAAACAATAAACAAACAAACCGAAAACACAGAGCTTCCCCGGTTAGTGTTGGCACGCTGAACGAAAAACGAAAGACCACATGCAGGGAAATAGGTGTAGATTACAAGGAGTAGGCATGATATTTTGAATGTTGAAATCCTGTAAACACCATTGGGAGCAGCAGGACACTCAGATACAGATTATCAAGTGATTTAGACTTATTTATAGCTTTAAACCACAACACAAAGAAACATTTGATTAATGGAACTTTGACAGAAGTTAACCACAAGTTTCAAGTGTCTGATTTTTATATCCCGCTGAAATAAATGGAATGCACTCTCTGTTTTAAATTAAATGAAGTGAATTAAAGTCATAAAAAACCTTTTAACTTCACAGCATTTCCTTCTAAAATGGTCAAAGATGCCAGTTAGATATTAATTAACGCAACTTGAATACACACAAATTTAAAGGGGAAAACTGTCAAAACTGCCATGAAAATGTCAATTTGAGGGAACGAATGACCAAACTAAAATTGACAGAGATAATTTTTCCATCATCCAGTGGCCATGAGAGCAAATGCAGATTATGGCTTCAGATTATGGCTTCAAGTGATTGCTTGTATCTTCTCAAGCTCACTGTCATCATTTGTGTAGCTGGGAAAGATGTGTCAATCAAACATGACACAACTACAACATACAAATGTTGTAACGATCACACTAATAGACACACAGCTTGTGACACGTTATTGCTGTAATTTAAAACTGACATTCAGTCAGTCACCATGGTAACACAGGTAATGGCTTTACATGCACATCAATAAAAAAACAGAAATGTATATTTGAGGGTTTAAAAACTCCAATAACAACATGCAGTATTAAAGACTTGGTGTGTAAGAAAACATATACTATGTATTATAATATACAGATATTGAGTATCATGTTATTGTGTTAATGATACCACATTGATTTAAATCTAAAACCCTGTATTCATTTTAAATTCATAGTTAGCATAGATTACACAGAAATGGTGTTGGGAGTAATGTACAAAGTGGCGGGTTACTATTAACTGAAGTAATCACATTACAGTTACTAAATTTACTTACAGTTACTTGTCTCAAAAACAGGAGGACAGAAAAACAAATCAAACATCTCTTTTCCTGTTTGATCAACTTTCATCATGACTTTGACTTTAGAGCTGGAGCTCATGAACAAAGATGGAGGAGCTGGTTAAGACGTCTTTAGAGGGTGGAAATATGAACATTACTGAGGATTTGTTTCTCTAAAGGAACCAGAATGAGACAGTAAAGAAGAGGGAAGACTTTTACTGTGAAGGGCTGTTTGGACTGATGATCACTACTTCCTGTCAGCTTTGTGATATTAAAGAGCATTTGTCCTCCTTTTATTACAATAAGAAGCTTTACTTTGAAATGATCTGGTGTCAGTCTTCCTTTTATTACAATAAGGAGCTTTACTTTGAAATGATCTGCTGTCTGTCCTCCTTTTATTACAATAAGGAGCTTTACTTTGAAATGATCTGCTGTCTGTCCTTCTTTTATTACAATAAGGAACTTTACTTTGAAATGATCTGCTGTCTGTCCTCCTTTTATTACAATAAGGAGCTTTACTTTGAAATGATCTGCTGTCTGTCCTCCTTTTATTACAATAAAGAGCTTTACTTTGAAATGATCTGCTGTCTGTCCTCCTTTTATTACAATAAAGAGCTTTACTTTGAAATGATCTGCTGTCTGTCCTCCTAAAAGGAGGACAGAAATTATTTGGCAGATGAGTTATCATGCATCTCAGGTGACATCACAGAGTAATCCTAAAGTAATGTAACTAGTACTGTGGCTACTTACTTTCAGCAGTGAGTCCTTTCATGCAGGGATCAGTTTTTGAAAAGTAACTGGTAAACTGGAATACTTTTGTGTACTTACGTGTGCTTTATACTTTTTGTGGGAACAAGCCTAACACTATGATAATGTTCAGAGCTCAAGCTCTGAATGTATATTAGTCTATAAATCCCATTATATCTTGAGTGCAACAGTTTGACTTCAGTACAAATGTTTTGTTTTTAACTGACTTTGTAAATTCAACTGTTATTTATATCTTTCATGTTTATGTATAATGTAATTATGTTTGTTTCTAATATGAGCTGCCATTCTTGGCCAGGTCTCATTGACAGATGAGTTTGTTGATCTCAATGGGACAAACCTGGTTAAACAAAGGTTTAATAAATATTAATAATAAATGTTACAAGGACAGTGAGAAATAAAAATGCTGGTCACCAGTCAGTACCTGTGGATTCATCAGCAGCCAGGATGCCTTTTCCAGCAGCTACAATCCTCTGAGCGATACCACTGAGCTCCTTCTTCTGCTCAGCGCTCAGGAACGGGTACGCATGAGTCATGTTGACTGGGACAGAGACAAAGAGAGAGTCCAGTATTGACTCATTTCTTCATAAGTCCATATCTCAGATGGAAACAGGAGGCTGTGCACATTCTTACAAAATCAAACCACAATATGTCTTCACTATATTGTCAACATTTGAAAAGGAAATGGTAAAAAGAGAAAGAGAGAAACATTTCTTTGTTGCAAACTTCTGTCAAAACAGCTGTTTACTGAACACAGTGTTGTATTCATAGGTAACTTATGTTTCATCACCCATGTGTAAAAAAATATACAAAATCAAAAAAGAGGAGCAAACAAACAATCATGCCCATCCCCTCTAGAAAACCACATATTTAAGTTAAAATAACTACAATCATGGTAATAACTATTCTATTGTTGCTTTGAAAGGGCTGGTGCTCTGATAATACTTGCTTACTTTTTACTTGAAATATTTTATTGTATTACAACTTGTTCCCCTCCACAGTCTAATTAAAAGCACTAATTATGTAAAATATTACAACAAATAACAAATAACATAAAGCTGACTGGAGGCTTTTAACAAAGCAAAGGTTCGCAGTACTTTCTTCTTGTGCAGTACTGTAAAGTATTAATACTGTAGTGATACTGTGTAGCAGCTTCTCATGGCGGCACTTCCGTGTCCTTGTCAAACCATGAAGGACTTTTACTGTGACTTCCCAAAGTTGTAATAAGCCTCCAGGAAACTTCTGGGAAAAAAAACGGCTTCATGTTTTAACTTGTTTCATGTTTTCAACTTAACTTAGCGATGAGCCAAAAGAACAGGAAGTAACTGAAAAGTACGGAGGCTAGTTAGACTACTGACAAGAACTCTATGTGAAGAGAATATCAGGAAAATTGACATCTTCTTAGCTAATATTTGACAAATAAAGTGAAACTTACCAGAGTGATGGGACGTGCAGATGAGATGCAGGAAGTCGCTGTCGTACAAGGACAGAGATGGAGGAAGAGACGAGAAGAGTTGAACTGCAGCCCACAGGCGAGGACACAGCTGTCCAATCACAGCGCAGCTTTCATCTGCAGTGATGCAACGCTTCTTCCGATTGGATGTTGGAATAGCTTACCAGTGATGCTGTGATAAAGGGGCGTTCGTCAACCCTCAGTGTTGTTTTACAGGCATTTATTTCATGAATTGATCGAACGTTCTGCCACACAAATGTACAAAGGGCTTCTTCCTGTGTCACAGATATTATACAGAGCATTATCAATCAGTTTGGATCTTCTGTACCGACAAGGATGAGGGAACAAATCAATGTTTCAGATCATCCCATTAAATACAATGGGGGTGATTGAATGTGAGTGTGAGTGGTTGTCTGTCTCTTAGTCCTGTGATGAACTGGAGACACCGTAAAACATCTGGGATTATATATATATATATATATATATATATATATATATATATATATATATATATATATATATGACCCTATGTGAGGATAAGCGGTAGAAAATGGATGGATGGATAGACAAATCACTGAATAATGCAATCAAACAGTGGTGAAGTAACTGTGTGTGGGAGGAAGTTGAAGGAATGTTGTTGCTTTTTTGTGTCCGGCATGGCTTGAGAGCTTGAGTACTGTTTCTTGCAAAAGAGATCCGATACAAACCTGGTCATATGCTCAGCCTGTTAAATACTGCTGCAGGACTTTTATCAGAGGTCGATATGATTGCATAACATATCTGCAAACCCTTTTGTGCTCTGGGCAGCTGTCTGGGGGCCTACCTGTTCAGGCAAGTTATGATTTATTTTGCGTTTAAGGTTTCAAAATGAACAGACTGGTTAACTGTTGGAATGTACATGCTCGATGTCTGTGAGGCAAAATGGAGGGCATAAGAACACATGTCACTGAGGCCTACGTGAGGATTCTCACATGGAGGAAAGGTGCAACATCCCATTGCTGCATATACTGTATAGATATATATATATATATATATATATATATATATATATATATATATGTATGTATGGTCCCTGTGGTGTGTGTGCAGAACAGCACAGTCCTAGGAACAGCTAAGATACTGCACAGAACTCCCAGGACTCTGGTAGAGTAGAGAACTTGAGCTTGAGGATTACACGGATGCCACCCTACAAGGGTGACAGCAGCATTATTTATATATATTGTATATATTGTATGTTACATTGTTCCTTAAAGGACGTGTATGTAAAATTTAGAGGAATCCATTATCAGAAATGAATATTATATCAATAAGTATATTTTCTTTAGTGTATCATCACCTGCAAATATGAATGGTTGTGTTTTTGTTACTTTAGAATGAGCCATTTTCTATATGTATATATGCACACACAGAGCAGGTCATGTGTTACTGCTACAGGAGGCTAGCAAGGAAAAAACTCTGTTAGCACTTCCTGCTTGGGCTGGACTGGGTAACATCCATTGTTGCTGCTCTCTATTGCTTCACTACTTACTTCCCATGTTGTTGTAGAAAACTTGACTACAGGTCAATCTTTACCTGGATGAATAAAAGAATAACTCTGTGAGAGCCAGTTATCCCTATTTGAATATTTGTTACAACACACATCTTGTTAGAAAAGAAGAAGTTTATTACTATTAGTATATGTATATAGGTACATGTGAAATTTGACAACTGCATTTAGTCTTTCAGTAGCGGTGGGCTGCTTGTAGTGATGGACAAATGAAGCTTCATGAAGCACTTGGTATAAAGATTAATGCTAGTGTAATGCATTCCATTACACCAGCCTTTTTTTGAACCAAGAGCACCATCTAGAAGTGTCCAAAAAAATATCACAAGTGCTTCATGAAGCTTCATATGTCCATCACTAAAGAGCTGCTTCCAAAGCAATAAACTTCCAGATTTGCTGCAGTTTTCTCCTCCAGTCTGTAGTTGACATCTTAGGGAAGATCATATCCAAAAATCATGTGTGTCTTTCAAAGGTCGTGGCTGTGGCAGCACTCTGACGTTTTCACAGCTGAAGCCTGTAACTCTGCCTTAATTGGTCCTACCCAGCTAAGATTGTTTCAGGACACTCCTTACTCCATGCCGATGCTGCAAGAACCTTATCAGAGTGTTTTGTTTGACTGCACCAAGGTGGTGCTATGGAGTTTGTCATAAATAAGGGACACAGATCACACAAAGGCAGTCCAGGGGCCTGCAATCGCAGAGGTCGCCACCATGTACGCCACAATGCGAGGGCGCATCAGTACACCGCAGGGTGCTAGTTATTATTGGAAAAGTTCCTGTGTGGTATGCATATTTCACAATGTGTTCAGACAAAAACTTACTGCAAATACCTTTATGTGACACGGCTTATAAATGAAGATCGGCTTCCTTCGTCTTTGTTCTTTCTGTCATTAGAAAATGACAGACTGACCATCTCTCTTTGCCATGGCCCTCCTTTCTCTCTTCTCCTGTCTCCTGGTTTCTGGTTGAAGGTCTTCAGAAGCTCAGGAGTGTCCCACCCTCTACTCCTGAGTAGGGATGGGCATTTGATTAAATTGTCTTAATCGATCGTCGGGAGAATTAATGATCGATTTTCGATTAATCATTAATATATTTGTGGCAGGTGACATGGACCGGAAGAGGGGAGGGGCAGCAAGGAGGGAGCCTATGTAGCGCTATCTGGGGGAGGATCTGAGGCTCTGATTCTGGCCGGTGGAGTGAGACGGGTGCACACCTTACTCCATGTGGCAGGCAGGGAACACGAGCAGGAAGGACTGACCGGCTGGCAGTCGATGTACCAGAGCATCAGTTGTCCACTAGCTGCTCTTGCCAGGACAGTTTTGTTTGTGTTTGTTTGCTTTGTGGTAGACAACCAGGGTAGGCTTACAGTGTACTGTGGTGAATAAGTTTGCAGTGTGGCCTGAAATGTGTGACATCACTTAGCGTGTAAACACCTTGCTTGCTGTGGGTAACAGAGTGTAATTCAGCCCCTGCCATGGGAAGGTAGACTTGAGTTCAGCAGGAGTAGGTGCCAGTGGGGGAGTATGAATTGTGAGCTTATGTAATTTATTATAACTGATGTAATTAAAGTTCTACTCTTAAACTAACCCCTGCGGCGTCATTCCTTGGCCAGTGCTGGGTGTAAGATATTTATATTAAGATTCAGTATTTATAGGCTATATTAAAATGTAATGACAGCGTATTTCCTCATTGAGAGCTTTATGACAAGATGAATAACTCTTGTGACAGTTAAACGGGATCCCTTCAGTGGTTACCCTTGAAAATATGCGCTGCTGTACTCTAAAGCAGAGGAGCTGACGATGCTCATAAAGACAACTGACCGCTTTTTTTTTCTCCAAAATAGTAATAATAATAATAATATACAAAAAACATATTAAACAATAACTTAACCAAAAAATGTGTAACACTAAGATCTGATTTGTTTTGCCAAAATGTAACTCAAAACTATCAAAAATGAATTAGGCTAATTAACAAAGCTTCATAAAAATAACCAGTAACTTACATAGAACTTCAGCACTAGTCTCCTGATTTTTGTTGAGCATGTTAACATGCTCAGACAGTCAGTCCAGCCACTGAAAACACATGCTTTGAGGGGAACCTTCACTTTCCACCAGTATGTGACAGGGCAGACCTGTCCAGTATCCTGTTTTGTCCGGGAAAGTCCTGTATTTTACCCTTCTTTCCCACCGTCCTCCCGTATTAGCATTTTCCCATAAATCTCCCGCATTTTAACCTGACTTATTAAAAAAATAATAATAAAATAATAAATAATGAAAAAATAATAATATGAAAACATTCCCAATATGTCACTAGCCTTGTGATAACTGCCACCTGCAGTAGCCTACTACAGGTACTGTAGGTGACGGTTATCGAACGCGCAAGGAGCAGGTGCGCTGTGAGAAACCCGTTCATTGTGTATGTGGTTGCGCCGCGCAAAGCGCAGCAGTCTGCGCCAAGGAGAGACTGCAGTCAAGCCAACTGTCTCTCGCAAACTGGTGGTCAAATGAGCCGCTGCTGTATTTCAAGTGTGCATTTACTCTCGAGTTTATGGTGAAAGCAACCTCTCGTAAGTTTACTTCCGGGTTTCAAAATAAAACATTTCTTACTCTCTCGAAATGTAAATAAAATTAATTTATTCCATAAGTAGTCCAAAACGTGCTACTGGATAAATTACCTCATATATTACTTACTCAAATAATACCAAGTACTTTTACTGTGTACTTTTCCAGTAATCCACTCTCAAAGTCACTTACACATAGCAATAGGAAGCATTTTCATCTAAATTTGAAGTGAAATAAAATCACTTTATTCCATAAGTAGTTCACCAAACCTGTACAGCTGGACTTAGTACTTCCTGTACTATTAGCATGAATACTATTAAGTACTTTTACTGTGTACTTTTCCAGTAATCCACTCTCAAAGTCACTTACACATAGCAATAGGAAGCATTTTCATCTAAATTTGAAGTGAAATAAAATCACTTTATTCCATAAGTAGTTCACCAAACCTGTACATCTGGACTTAGTACTTCCTGTACTATTAGCATGAATACTATTAAGTACTTTTACTGTGTACTTTTCCAGTAATCCACTCTCAAAGTCACTTACACATAGCAATAAGAAGCATTTTATCTAACTTTGAAGTGGGATAAAATCAGTTTCTTATATAAGTAGGTCACCAAACCTGTACAGCTGGACTTAATATTTCCTGTACTATTAGCATGAATACTATTAAGTACTTTTACTGTGTACTTTTCCAGTAATCCACTCTCAAAGTCACTTACACATAGCAATAAGAAACATTTTCGTCTAACTTTGAAGTGAAATAAAATCACTTTATTCCATAAGTAGTTCACCAAACCTGTACAGCTGGACTTAGTACTTCCTGTACTATTAGCATGAATACTATTAAGTACTTTTACTGTGTACTTTTCCAGTAATCCACTCTCAAAGTCACTTACACATAGCAATAAGAAGCATTTTATCTAACTTTGAAGTGGGATAAAATCAGTTTCTTATATAAGTAGGTCACCAAACCTGTACAGTTGGACTTAATATTTCCTGTACTACTGGCACAAATAATATGAAGTACTTTTACTGTGTACTTTTCCAGTAATTCACTCTCAAAGTCAGTTACACATTGCAATAATTTGCAATTTTGTCTAACTTTGAAGTGAAATAAAATTTATTTTTTTCCATAAGTAGTTCACCAAACCTGTACTGCTGGACTTAGTACTAATTATACTAGCACAAATAATATGAAGTACTTTTACTGTGTACTTTTCCAGTAATCCACTCTCAAAGTCACTTACACATAGCAATAGGAAGCATTTTCGTCTAACTTTGAAGTGAAATAAAATTTATTTTTTCCATAAGTAGTTCACCAAACCTGTACTGTTGGACTTAGTACTTCTTTACAAAGAGCAGCATTGGGATGGAAGATGGGGGCACACGCACACGCTGGCGCTTCTCTCTCCGAACTCTCTCCCTGCTCTGTCTCCCACCCCTTCCTAACAAGGCTTGAACTGTTTAAACCCTCAGGTTCGCACCCTCAGGAGTTCAAGCACACACCAACTTCATCCACTTAACCAGACCACAAGCTACTCAATTTTATTTTTGAACTATAACCATATTGCAGTCCGTGGACCACTTCCCCAACTCAAGCGGGGGCAACTTGCCCCCGACACTGAATGTGAAATGAAAATTTAAGTTATCGTTATCACTCTCTTTATTTATTTATTTATTTATTTATGTATTAAATTAGTTATTTTTTATGTAGGTAATTATAGAGTTAGTGCTTTGTGCTTTATCTTAGTAACCATGAACAAGTAGGTGTGTTGCCAGGTCTGCATTTTTTTCCCCGCAGATACTTTTGAAACGTAAACATGTGATGACTTAGATTTTTGTTGGTATAAGGATAAACTAATTTTGCATGGAGAACACATCAATAATAACGATTAATATATATATTTTTTTAATACACAATGGCAAGGTGATTTATATGAAATAAGTTTGGGATCTTGCATTACTTGGAGGAAATTCATATGAAGTAAAAATGCTACGTTCATGTTGTCCAGGCAGGGAGAAATGGGAAAAGGGAAGAGACAGCAAAAAGACATAGCAGGTTTTCCATACGCCTAGGCCAGTAAATTTCTCTACACTTCCACAGAAGTTATACTTTATAGCCTAGTTATTTAATTTTTGTGTAGTTTGTTTCATTCATGATCCTACTGTATCTAATTACTCAAGGTTATATTGATACCTAGAAGAGAAAAAGCTTTCAATGCTGGCACATAAACTTTTTTTTTACTTTTAATTTATTACAATAAATTCTGCAGTACAACAATGGCTGTTCTACTGGATTCGAACGATATGTCACTGGTATATTCTGTAGTTGGTCTTATTTTTGGGCTGCTTCTATTGCTATAGGGGTGAGTTTGTAACAGTGACCTGGCAACCCTGACGGCTTACCCCTCAGCCACGCATTGACAGTTAGAACGAGCAGAGTTTGACGGAGGCGGCCACCAGTGAGAATGTTCTTGATTGTTTTTCCATATATTTTTCAGATTTGTCGGCGTAGTATTTGGAATTTGTGATGGCTCATCACCAAGGGCATGTATAATTTTCACAACCACTTAACATAGTTTCAAACGGACAAAAATTTAACTTAACACTGATAAAGCAAAGCTCTCATTACTTTGTAATTAATATGTTCTCTTAATTGAAATTAAGCTCAATAGTTTGTATTTGTTTGTATTTATCACCTGTGTGTGTGTGTGTGTGTGTGTGTGTTTATATATATATATATATATATATATATATATATATAGAGAGAGAGAGAGAGAGAGGGAGAGAGAGAGAACACTAGGGATTGCTTGGGCTAGAGGCTTGCTGTAATTGAAGTCCATGGAACCTATGCTTAGAGCTCCTACTGCATGACGGCCGTCGGCCATGGACAAAAAATATTATTATTCTAATTGTCTGGCACAGCTTTTATTAGCTCTTGGTTATGAAATGTCGATGTATTAAAAACAATATTTTCTGTGTGGACAGTTGGAGACCTGTTTGCACATAGAGCGTTGAGGCGCCATCACAGTTACGTGACTACTGCAACAGTGAAAAACGTTACGGCCATTTTACATTGTCATATATAGATACCTTAGATTAGGTCACAGTTTACTGCGTAATAATCAATAAATAAAATAAAATATGTTTTACATTTCAAAAACTGCTGTAGGGCAGTAATTAAGTTATTCATGAACTACACACCCAACTTCAAAGTCAAACCAAAAAAAGTAGACAGGAGTGGTTTCAAAGCAAAATATAGTTCACTTGGTACAGATACAACATGCTGTTTAGCTGATATGATCTATTGCTGGTGTTTCATGTCATTCATAGAATATTTAACTGTCTGTATTTATGGCTTGATGGGTCACATACAATGCTCTGTCTTCAGTGTTTCATGAAAAGTATGAGAATGTAAAAACCTCATGACAAATTATAAGAAACACCATAACATTTGATTTTTTTTTTCTTTCTTCTATAGTCAAGGAAAGTGGTTAGGAGTGTGACTGAGATTTTGGCTCATATCAACACACTACAGGACAAAGGTGATATGCCACCTTCCAAAATAAGTGCATATCCTGAAGGGAGTTTCTGGGGAGTGGTCTGTAAGGACATAGGAATCCCCAACATCTTGATAAATAGGACAAGAATCAAAAATTGCTTCCTAAAGCATGAACAGGTAATCCTCAAAGAATTCTTGAAGTTATTATTCCATATTTTTTTATTGCAGAACTTTTATTATTATTGTTATTATTATTATTATTAGTAGTGTTATTATCATAATTATTAATAATAATTATCATTATTATTATTGTTATTACTTAGGAGAATAAAACAAACTCGGACTCTGATGTCTCTTTGCCCCTGCTGGAAGAAGATGAGGAAGCGAGTCCTGAAAAAGACCTCCAGAAAAAAGACTCAGACTCTGATGTCTCTGTTACGCCCCTCTGTGCCCCCGCTGGAAGTCAGCAGGAACAACCTGAAGACGTGTCACTGCATGGGACGAAATATTCTTGTGTCTCTGACAGCCAGAAGGTAAAGTAGACGTTTTTCTAAATTAGTAATGTAAAGAAGGAAGTATTTCAAATTAACTGGGCCAATGGGTCAGTACCCTAATATACAGTGCCGGAAAAAATGAAGAGACCACTCTCACAAATGTAAACATCTCTACATCTATGGCAGTCAGTCCATTCCAGTGCTTCTTCGATTCCAACATAACCCTTCTCATTCTGCTTACTGAGACACTGATCAGGTGATCACCTGAACGGAAGTTTATTTCATTAGAAAGATTATAAAAATCACTGCTGTGATTAAAGATTGAGATTGTCACACCAATAATGATTTCTAAACTCTTCCTGAGTTAAATTATTAGTGTTGTGTTGTTTAGAAATGAATATGAACATGTTTTCTTCGCATTGAGGTCTGAAAACACTGCATCTTTTTTTGTTATTTTGACCAATAGATGCTCTAAATGACAATATTTTAATTTCAAATTTGAGAGAAATGGTGTCAACACTTCATAGAATGAAATGAAAATGTTCATTTTACGCAAACACATACCTATAAATATTAAATTCAGCAAAAATAATCATTTTGCAGTTGTTTCTTAATTTTTTCCAGAGCTGTGTATCTCAGATGCCATTCTACCAGAAACAAATCCATTTAATTATATTGGACATTGTAATTTGATATACTGTTGAAGTTTGTGTTGAGCAATGAAATGAAATGTACATTGTATTTGCTTTTGTTGGCTGTACCTCTTCTAATTAACTTTTCTGCCAACCTGTGTTTGCAGAAAAGCAGCATTGCCTTATTATCTGCAACTGACAATGACAGTACGGACAAATTCTTCACCCACAAATTGTCAGATCAGCCTTGTTTTTTTTTCATTTCACACAAGGAATGGAGAAAACTTCAGAAAACATGGCACAAGCGTCAATTCAAAAATTTGCACTGGACAAATGTAATAGCCAAAGGGATCAGAAGCATTCATCCTTACTGTAGCTTTGCTTTTAAGCGGCACAGTGTAAAGACCCTTGGCTCAAAGACAAACACCCCACTGTTTACCTGCACTGGATACTGTCCTTTTGATGATTGTGATGTCCAGGTGGATGTAACAGTGGAAAATGAGTCCTCTCTCAAGGCATATGTGAGTTTCCAGGGGGGGAATGTTCGACACAGTTGTCAACAATTGGCAAGGAGGCCAATAAGAGCTGATTCAAGACAGCTGATGGCTGACACACTGACTTCAGTGTTTATTTAAACAAATTAGAAAAGTTGGACGAGACTGTACTACAGTCTGGGTGCAGGGATGAGATACCAACTGCTGGAGTTTTGAAGACACTGTCCTGGTCTGAAAGAAAAAAACAGAGGCGGGACGCTAATGAGATAATGAGATGAGATGCTAAAACTGTCAGAGGAGGAGCGGGGCACAGATGAGAAGCTTATACAAAAGATCATCATGCAGCCAAAAGGCATCATGCTGTGGTCAAAGAAAAATAGACAATCAAAGGAGGACATTGTCTACCTTGATGCCACGGGGAGCATTGTTAAAAAGGCAAAAGGCGAGAGCACTCCTTTTTATATCTATGAACTTGTTGTGTGAAGTCCATTGAAAGGATGCTCTCCCATCCCAGTTGCCATCTTTGTGACATGCGAACACACCACAGCATCTGTGTCATACTTTCTGGGATCCTTCATCACAGACTGCATTAAACAATATGGGCCAAAAATTCACAAAAGACCTGTCATTTACATTTGTGATGGCTCTGTTGTTTTAATGCAGTCGATTGCACAAAACCTATGTGGCCTCAGTCTAAATGAATTCATTTCTTAGTATTATTTCATTGTGACAGGTCAACGAAAGAAAGAAGCACTTCAAATTCCTCTTCTTCATAGGTGTTTGAGTCACGTGATGAAGAACGCCAAGGACTTGTGCAAAAAACAGTGAGTAAAGTCTCCAAGTGAATTACATTTCTTTATGTTTAATTGTCAATATATTGGCAACAATATTGAATTAATTCTGCATAATTGTTTCCCACAGTGCAACAAAACACTATGCCCTGTGTATGCACATCTTTGGCCTGATGGCCCAGACTACTACTCTGAAAGAGCTAGATGAAGTAGTAGTTAGTGCAACTGTGCTGTTATCGAGCCCATGCAGTGGTGAAAATGTGGAAAAACATTTTCAAAACCTCCAAAGCCTTCTTACAGCAGCTCCACAGGCAACCGTGGATGAGTCAGGCATTGTTGAAGAAGACTATGTGTTAGGTAATCATTGATCCTGTATGTCCATATGTTTTTTTGTGTTTTGGTTGCAAATTCATTAAGTTTGTTAAGCCGTTGTACTGTTTTTTTACTATTGAGTTCTGCTGTGTTTTATGGACATTTTAACTCAAAACTTGTATGTATGTAGCACTTGGCAGCAGGTAGTAAGACAGAACTGCATGGAAAACATAAATGTTATTCAGTTATTAAAATGTGATTTAGTATCAAAAACACACTAAACATAGATACAAATGACAACAAAATAATTTGTGTTGTTTGCAGAATGACTTGGGCCCAACACCTTTTGAGCACCACTTCAATAGCACTGTCCAGCAAGCAGTGTTGGACAAAGATGGGGAGGCAAACACATACTTCTACCCAAACTTCATCTCGAAGCTTCTCAGATTCTTTCTGCCTCAGGCTGTTCTGTGGTCAGGCCTGCTACTGGGTGAGTGAAATTCCTCTCCTATTTCTAAATTTGTATAATTTATTACTAAACATGTGTGTATTCAATGTCAGGTGACCTAAGACGTCATGCAAAAGGTCCCTTTTATGCAAAGGTTTCACAGAGGTACAAAGACATTCACCCAGAAAACAACACAGGTAAGCTTAACCAAAAATGAACTGTTGAAGCAAAACTACTAAGGCATACCTACAATTCATGTAGTTTTAGGCACAACATTTCACCACACTGAATACCTTTGTAATGTCAAAGTCTTGTTTTTACACACAACGCTGTTATTTAACAGAATTACACAAGGGACAATATGACGCAGGGGATAATGGAGAAGAGCCAGTGGGACCTAAAGAAAGTTTGCTTTCAACAAAAAAGACTCACTAGTCTTGATGACTTGATGTCATGCATGGCGCTCTTCTGAGAGAGTATCAAGACTCTCTATAAACAAAGAAAAAGGTAAGATAAGATGTAATTTGTTATTATATGCACAACATGACAGGATATGAACATGATATCAAGTTGAGTGTATACGTAATGTTATTTACTTTTTTCCTCATCACTGTCCTTTTTTGAATGATCATAATATAACCTGTATATCCCAGATGTTCCATTCATAGTAACTACCTGTTGCTCTCTCTGTATTTTAATACAGACCCAAAGGGTGGATGTGGAACGGTGGATATAGGTGGTATAGGTGTATATGTCTCATCAATCAGAAAGCCTTTTCTTTTCGAGAAGATGAAAGGACAGAAGGTAAAGGTGATATAATGTCAATAATCACCATTTGTCTGGATTGACATATTCTATGTGCTGATATAATCACAGACAAAAAGGGATTTCTTTTTTATTCTGCTTTTATAAACACTATATTCCTTTACAAAAGTGACATATTTTCAAGATCTTTTGATGTATTTTAAAAATTTTCCTGTTGGAATATGTTTTAGTCTGCAAATGTTGTCTTTATTTAGGACATGCCATCCCTCACATCTCAGTCAAAAAACATCCTGCCTGAGGAACATGGAAAAGCAAGACATGGCCACCGCAAGGAACAGAAACACTGTCCAGAGCGTGTGTCATCACAGGTGATTATTGTAATGCTAGTTATCACAGCAAAATAAAACAGAGCCTAACACAAATTAAAATGTACTGTACAGTTTACCAAAATACAACTCTATGTGTGTATATATATATATATATGTCTTTAGAGAAAGCATGATTTCACTATAAAATATTTTGATTAAATACATTCAATTTTTTACAATATTAACCCAGGTGAGACTGGATGGCAACTTTGACAATGAAAAAATGATAATATAGTGACAGTCTACTAGAGTTCATGACATTCAGTCTAACCTAATATATAACATATGTACAGTTTGATACAGATGGAGCTGACATCGTTAGAATGTCCAGTGTCGCTTCAGGAGACGATGCAGCATCTCTGATGCGACAAAGTGATAAAAGTTTAGATCCTGACTCATCAGCAGCAAAAGGGATTCCACACAGAGTGAAGAAGTTGTCGGCTGAACTGTCAAAAACCATGGAAGTCTGTGTATGGAAAGCAGACTTGACAACCTTTGTTGCTGATGCTGTTGTCAATGCTGCCAGTGAAAACCTGCAGCATTATGGAGGCCTTGCTCTAGCACTCGCTAAAGCTGGAGGGCCATTGATTGAAGCAGAGAGCAATCTCCATATCCAGAAGTATGGGACATTAAAACCTGGTGAGGCAATTGTAACCACTGCTGGAAATCCACCTTGTAAAACGGTTATTCATGCAGTTGGGCCACGTGTCTCACCCAGTCCATCTTCACATGAGCAGTGTGTAACTGACAAGTGCTTATATTTTTTTTCTTTCAAACATAATAACATAGAAAAGAACAATAATGTTTCAATAAAATGTGATCAAACCCTTTTTTCCATGACAAACAGTGATTTTTAGAACAGTAATTAAAAATCATATAAAAATATTAATCTATTTTACTGTAATTTATCTTAAATTTTGTATAGATTATTTTTTTTATTGTTATTTCTTGATTATTTAATGACTTAACAATTGTCGCTTGGTTTTTGCAGCTGACATCCCTATGGAGAAGGAAGGACACAGAAGTTGTTGTTGCTGTGCTCCCCTCCCGTGTAAGAGGGAACAATTTTGTGATTCGTCATAGCGAGCTGTGCTCACTGCGACCACACCGGTGGCTAACAGGCGAGGTATTTCTTTTGGAATTTTTTACACACTCCAAAATAAAGACACACACAACATGGTAATTTAAAGTTAGGTTATACATTTGCAAATAACTCAGTACACTATAGCGTGTTATTGGTGTTTTTCAAGAAGCAATTAATCTGTGTTTTTTTACATCTTGATCTCAATCCTCTGATTTAGGTTACTGAGGGCCTCTTTTACCTTTCTGCTAACCAGATCAGCGTTGGAGAGAAAATTTACATCCTGAACCATTACACAGCAGGTGTAACACTCTTTGGGCAGCGCAATGAGCTCAGTCGACATGGCTTTTCCAAGGTAAAGTTTGTTTTCATGCATTTTACCTCTACACACATTATACAAGAGAAAATATTAAGACAGTGAAATGGTTGGCTTACATGTATACAGTTTGTGTTAGAGTACTTTGTCTTTCCTATGTTTCAGTTGTAGTTTTAGATCAAAATGATCTGCCATGATTTTAATAATTTTCTTTTTAATTTCTTTTTATTGATGTTACAGATCAACTTTGACGACTACCAAGCCATCCTATCCTTTGTAAATATTGACAGAGCCCACTGGAAGTTGCTGGGCGGTGATATTTTTTGCAAAAATCATATTTGGTATGTTTATATGATTTACAAAGTTGTTCTGAGTCTTGTTATGTTTTATGTGGTTTCTAAAAAACTTTTTCTCAGTACATACACTGTAAACCCGGACTTCATATCTAATTGACAATGTAATTACAATATACCTAAATGATTTAAGTGTGGTAGCATTACTATTCATAAATAAGTATATCTTGTGGCATTACTATCCAAAGTAAGTACATTCTCCTGATACCTAGACATATTTGAATGTACAAATAACTTTAAGTTTGTTTTACTCGGTTTTACTGAGCCGCACCCGTTTTACCATATAGAGGATCTTTGGTTTTACTGCAGAAGCTCCTGATTGGTTATTTCCTGACGCATTGAACGTGAAGCTACGTGACGGTTGTCTGTGCACCGCCATTTTTCGGAGCTGCTGCAAGAGCATTTTGGACACAGCCTTAAAAAGTTTTATTCGAGGGCACCGGACTTCCTTACGGAGAAGTGGAGAACAGCAGTGCGGGGAAACTGTCTGCATGTGGATGTAAGTTGCTGGAGTAGGTTATTTATCGTATGAAAATGTGGATGAACTTGTGGGGCTGCTGGTAAGACAGGAAAGTTCGTTTTACACACATCGGACATTTACCACCTGTTGCTTTTCATTTGATTATTTTGTTATGAAGTCGAAGGGCTAACTTAGCTAAAAGCTACGTTTCTGACCGGAGGGGCTGTTTAATCAGAGGCGAACGTTCTTCATTGCAATTTAACGTAACATTTTCAACCATTGGCCATGTGCGCCTTTCGTGTGCGCCTGTGGCAGACACTGAATCACTTTGAGCGCGAACACCGCACCCAGCTCCCCGCAAGCCAGAGAGTCACAGGGCTAACAGTCAGGGCTCCAGACTTTTCCCCACCAGGTTCACTGGTGTTTGCTATTGAGGAGGAGCATTACTAGCGCAAAATGTAGAAGCACAAATTAAAAAGAGAGGCAAGGCCACACATTCATATTTTTTCTATCATACTTGTATTACTGATTGATCATCTGCTAGTAACCAGTCTATACACAGCAATGACATTGTACTGTTTCTTTTTTTGAAGACAAGCTATGTGAGCTGATGTGTTAACCAAAAAGTCATTAAGATTGTAAAATTGTAGTCTTTCAAACACAAGACATCTAGTTAAGTTCCTTGTCTGTGTGTTCTTCTATTGCAGGTCACAGGGCAAGATGCTGTGGAGCTGTAAGTATTGTCCTTTTAACTCTGAAAAGAGAGCACAGTTATTTAAGCATTACAGACTAAAACATGGAAGTTATGCAAGATCAGAGCCATTTCCCTGTTTACGTCAGGAATGTTTGTGTACATTTAAATCATTAAATGCACTAAAAGTACACTTGTCCTGCTTCCATACCAAAACTCTGGAACAACAACCAAGTGCAGATCTACCAGTTAAATTTTGCTGTCTGTCGTGTGGTTTTGCTCAGTCTTGTTCTGAGACTACTTAACTCACCTACGTACTGTACACTTTCAAGTGAACCATAAAGTCAGGTGCCCTTATAAAGATTGTAACTTTGAAAGCAGTGTCTACTCCACTTTCAAAACGCACAAGAGTAGGGTACACAAGGAGCAGAACTGGAAGAAGTTCAAGTCAGAAATCATTGGTTGTGATTATGTAAGCCATGACTGTGATGCTGCACACGAGCAGATGTCACAAATTGATCATATGGAGGAGTTTGAAGAGGTGAGTCAAGAAGTCAGCGAGAATGACCTTAATGATTTAGAAAAACAGCTTGAGCACAACCTAGCATCCCTTTTGTTAAAGATGCACAGTGTTCTGCACATACCAGAGAGTACTGTGCAAGAAGTAATACAACAGCTTTCTGAAATTGATAGACTGTCACAGCCACTTCTGCATAACAGAGTGAGGGCCGTACTGAAGAAATACTATGCTGACATGGATGAAGCAGTTGTGAGAGAGGTTTCCAGTGCCATGTCAGAAAGTAACATGACATGACATTTTGTGCCAAAGATGGATCCTTAGGAACTGCTAAAAGAAGAGCAGCATATGTACGCAGAGAGTTTCCACTGGTAAACCCCATAGAGTATGTGGTGGAAACGGGCAAAAAAACACTTGCTTATGGCCCCATTGTTCCCATGCTCCAGAAGTTGCTTAACAGACCAGACGTGTTAGACAAAGCCATGTCAGAAAAAGTCTGTGCCCTGGGGGAATACAGAGCTTGTATAGATGGGCAGTACTTCAATGAAAACTCTCTTCTTGCAAAGGATGAGTTCACGATTGCTCTTGGCCTTTACATTGACGACTTTGAAGTAGCCAATCCTCTCGGAACATCAAAGCTTAAACATAAAATGTGTGCAGTGTACTGGGTCATTGCAAACATACCAACAAAATATAGGTCTACTCTCCACGCAATCCAACTTGCTTTGCTATGCAATACTTCCACAGTCAAAGAGTGCGGTTATGCAAAGATTCTGCAACCTCTTATCTATGATCTCAAGTTATTGGAGCAAAATGGTGTTTACCTGGAGCAATTAGGTGCAATTGTGAAAGGCACTGTCTTGTATGTTGCTGCTGATAACCTTGTTGCCCACTCCCTTGCAGGATTCCTGGAGAGCTTCACTGTTGACAAGTTCTGCAGATTCTGTTTGGCAAGCAGTAAGGACACTCAACAACAAGAGGTGCGTTCTGGATTCTTTCAGCTCAGAGACAGAGACTTGCATGATCGGCAGGTGCATGAGGTGACAGAGGACCCAGGATTGAGCCAGACTTATGGTGTGAAGAGGGCATGTCCTTTAACTGAGAATCTCCAACACTTTCATGCAGTCACCGGTTACCCTCCTGACATCTTACATGACATCTTGGAAGGCATTGTTCCAACTGAGTTGTCCCTGTGCCTTACGGACCTGATAGGTAAAAAGTTTTTCACACTAGATAAGCTGAATCAGGCCATCAAGTACTTTAACTACACATTCACTGACAAAACAGACCAACCTCAGATTATTGGAAAGGAATTTTCCACAAAAGGGACCATTGGTGGAAATGCCCATGAGAATTGGTGTCTCATAAGGCTCCTTCCTTTTCTTATTGGTCACTGTGTCCCTGAGAGTGACAACACGTGGGAAATTCTCATGCTTCTTAAAGACATTGTTGAGCTAGCTGTGGCACCAAAGCATACTGAAGAGACACTGCATTTCCTGGACTGTAAGATAGCAGAGCATAGACAGCTGCTGCAGGCAATGTTTCCACATTTTCCTTTACGGCCAAAGCATCACTACCTGGAACATTACCCTCACCTTGTAAGGAAATTTGGTCCGCTGTCAGAGGTTTGGATGATGCGCTTTGAGGGCAAGCATAAGTTCTTTAAAAAGGCAATTCGCACTGCACAAAATTTCAAAAATGTTGCCATGACACTTACTACAAAACATCAAAAAGCAGCCAGTTACCATCTTGACTGTAGCTCATTTTTCAGACCATCAGTTGAGATGACAAAAGTTTCCCCAGTTTTGCTTGCCTCTTTCCCTTTGAATGTTCAGAGAGCAATCCCTCAAAATGTTTCAAAGGCAGGATCAATTCTTGAAGCCTCAACTGTTTGTGTAGATGGAATCAAGTACCATCCCAGCATGATACTCTCTACTGGCTCTTGCTCAGGGCTCCCTGAATTTGCCCAGATTGAAAAAATCATTGCAGCTAACACTGAAATTCTGTTTGTCTGCCACAAAATGACAGCATGGTATTGTGAGCGTTTGAGATCTTACCAACTTCTTTATAGTGATGTCCCCTCGATGTGTGTGCTTAAGATGTCAGAGCTAAATGATGTCCTCCCGTTATCAGCATACAGGGTGCAAGGAGAACTTATGGTAACATTGAAGCGATATGTTATTTGCTAAAAACCTATTTTTTTTCAGATGGCTGTGCAACCGAGATTAACCATGAGGGTTATTGTCTCCGAGGGAGATATAAGAAAAATGACCATGACAGCACGACCTGACACACTGGAAGATTTAATTAGCTGGCTCAAAGGCACACTCCAAGCAGACTACAGCTTCGCCTTACAATACGAAGATCCTGAATTTGACAACACACTGTGCAACCTCCCAGATCTCACTGAGCTCCCAGAAAAGCCAACCATCAAAATCATTCCGATGATTGAGCTTAAACCAGTCATTGCAGAAAATGAATCATTTAGTGATACAAGCAGCCAGGCAGACACTAACATCCTGTCCAACTCTTCACTGGATAGAAGTTTGCAGTGGCCAGAGGTATTCGACATCCCCAAGTTTTCTGTTGATGTTGAGTACAGACTCCGTCAAGGTAACTTGTTGTATCTCAGGGATGGAACCCGTTTCAATGTGACAAAAGAACTTAAACATGATATCCTCGAGAAACTGGCTGAGACCATATATGCATTTACAGCATACCCAGAGAAGGAACAGTTTGAAGCTGTTGCAAAGGTCTTAGTACAAACTCACCCATGTCTGAAAGAATCAGGGTCGCCCTCTGGCTGGGATGGGTGGAAGAACAGTTTGAAGTTTAAGATGGGAAATTATAGAACAAAAATGCGCCAGCTGGGTCGAGTTGATGTCACTGTTAACAGTGGTAAACGTGGAAGATACACTACAAATACCGAGCCTCCCAATAAAAACATAAAGAAGGCAAGGAAAGGGGAAATAAATTTCCTACCCGAATATCCAGAAGGGACGGATGACCATGACCTTGAAGGGGCTCGCCAGGTCCTGATTGATGAAATGATGAAGAGAAAGCCAAATGGACATCTCATTAAAAAGGAGATGGATGTAATGTTTGCTCTTAGGAGAAAAGAAGTTGTAATAGACAAGCGTGCCATCAGCCAGATAATACTTCAATGGCCAGCTCTTTTCACAGAAACCCAGGTTTGTGTGACTATTTTGAGTGTTTACACAAATAACGATGGCTTTTTGTGGTATAAATGTAATGGTGAATAAGATTGCACAATTGTTTGCTATGCTTTATGCTTTTTTTCAGGTTTGTTATGAGTTCAACAAAGTGGTGGGGAAAAATCTCAGGGAGAACTTCTGTGATGCACTTGACCATTTCTCCCCAAGCCTGATGGACATCTTCAGGAAGAAGAAGGGCCTCACTGGCCAGCTATTGGCTGAGCTTTTGTATCAGACAAAGGTGCCTTGACCTCTCCTCTCCTCTCCTCTCCTCCTCCCATTTCTTATCACTTTTCTCCTCTTTCCTTTCCTCTCCATTCTCAAATCTCATTTCCTCTAGTCTCCTGATCTCTCTACCATGCTCTC
Organism: Synanceia verrucosa; assembly: GCA_029721515.1. NCBI lineage: Eukaryota > Metazoa > Chordata > Actinopteri > Perciformes > Synanceiidae > Synanceia > Synanceia verrucosa. Next base: position 151,784 of record CM056563.1, read on the forward strand.
CTTGTTTTCCTCTTCTATCCCTCAACCTTCTTCTTTCTACCTCTCCTGTCATGCGATGTAACAAAGCTGTTTTCTCTGTGCTTACTATTCTCCAGACCACTGAACCAACAGACATCAGGTGCCTTTGTCTTCGGGGACTGCCAGTCATCTTGGGGGATGATCCATCTGCTTTCTTCAAGACCTCCTGTGTAAGCAACTTTATTATTTGAAAATAATGCAGGTGCATGTTTTGTTTTTCAATTGATGCCATTAATGAAGACTTGAACTCTAACTTTATAGCCATATTTTGATTTATGATACAACATAAACTGAAAAAATTATGTTTCTTCCTTTTAATCTATTTTTTGCTGTTAGGATGCAACTGACAAAGACTCCTGCAGTCAAACTCCAGTGGGAATCCTCTGCATTGGTCAAGAAAGTCCTCAGCTCAACCCATCCAGAGTGGGGATAATCTTGGAGGGGAGTGTGGTCATGGATGAACTGGCAAACCTACCTCAGGCCTTCTATGTCCTTTTTGGCCTGATTTATGCCCTGCACCTACCCCAAGTGTATGAGAAATACCTTCCACTTTGTTCAGCAGGTAATGTTCAACCTGGGTAAAAGTGAGCTGGCACCCAAAATACAAACCTTGAAAAATCAGCTCTCAGTGTAAAACATGGTTCTGTGAAGTACTGCTTCAGATATTTTGTGTACTTTTATACAAACATTGTTGTGCAACATATTGTTTGCAGTGCATTACATTATTGCAGGAATATTTCACTTTTTTATTTTGGTTATATGAGGTATGACCTCTGCAGCGGCAGATTCATCCAAGCCGTAATCAAGCATGCAAAACTACCTTTTAATTTGTTTTTGTGTTTTTTGTTTTTAATTTCTAAATTTCTAAATGTTTTTCTCATCTTTGTTGGGGCCAGGGAACAGTTAACATTCCTACTGTGTGTGTGACATTAAACACCTTTATCGTTTGTGTATTCACACATTTTCAGTTTCTCAGAAAGAAGCAGATGCTTTTAGTTGCCGATTGTCTTTAGACAGTGTTCATTTTCAAATATTTTTCTGTGTTGAAGTGAGTAATTGTTAAACGTTCATTGGGGCCAAAAATAGAGATGTTACTAGGTACTACAAAAAGTTATTCTCTACAAAACACACTGTTTAATACACTGTGAGCCCTTGCACTGTATTTATTTTATTTTATTTTTTATTTCTCATTAGTAATTTTTTTTAAAGATTTTTTTTATAGGTTTTTGATTTTTTTTACATTTTTTTAATTCGTTTTTTGATGGAGATTTATTTAACGTTTAATAAGTGCATTGTAAACAGTGATTTAACTAACTTCTAAAATAAAATAGAAAAAGATTATACTTCTGTTTTGCTTTATTTCAACTTAAGATGATGAGTGGGGTAAACGGGTAAAACAATTGATTTTTTTTTCAGATGGCTGTGCAACCGAGATTAACCATGAGGGTTATTGTCTCCGAGGGAGATATAAGAAAAATGACCATGACAGCACGACCTGACACACTGGAAGATTTAATTAGCTGGCTCAAAGGCACACTCCAAGCAGACTACAGCTTCGCCTTACAATACGAAGATCCTGAATTTGACAACACACTGTGCAACCTCCCAGATCTCACTGAGCTCCCAGAAAAGCCAACCATCAAAATCATTCCGATGATTGAGCTTAAACCAGTCATTGCAGAAAATGAATCATTTAGTGATACAAGCAGCCAGGCAGACACTAACATCCTGTCCAACTCTTCACTGGATAGAAGTTTGCAGTGGCCAGAGTTATTCGACATCCCCAAGTTTTCTGTTGATGTTGAGTACAGACTCCGTCAAGGTAACTTGTTGTATCTCAGGGATGGAACCCGTTTCAATGTGACAAAAGAACTTAAACATGATATCCTCGAGAAACTGGCTGAGACCATATATGCATTTACAGCATACCCAGAGAAGGAACAGTTTGAAGCTGTTGCAAAGGTCTTAGTACAAACTCACCCATGTCTGAAAGAATCAGGGTCGCCCTCTGGCTGGGATGGGTGGAAGAACAGTTTGAAGTTTAAGATGGGAAATTATAGAACAAAAATGTGCCAGCTGGGTCGAGTTGATGTCACTGTTAACAGTGGTAAACGTGGAAGATACACTACAAATACCGAGCCTCCCAATAAAAACATAAAGAAGGCAAGGAAAGGGGAAATAAATTTCCTACCCGAATATCCAGAAGGGACGGATGACCATGACCTTGAAGGGGCTCGCCAGGTCCTGATTGATGAAATGATGAAGAGAAAGCCAAATGGACATCTCATTAAAAAGGAGATGGATGTAATGTTTGCTCTTAGGAGAAAAGAAGTTGTAATAGACAAGCGTGCCATCAGCCAGATAATACTTCAATGGCCAGCTCTTTTCACAGAAACCCAGGTTTGTGTGACTATTTTGAGTGTTTACACAAATAACGATGGCTTTTTGTGGTATAAATGTAATGGTGAATAAGATTGCACAATTGTTTACTATGCTTTATGCTTTTTTTCAGGTTTGTTATGAGTTCAACAAAGTGGTGGGGAAAAATCTCAGGGAGAACTTCTGTGATGCACTTGACCATTTCTCCCCAAGCCTGATGGACATCTTCAGGAAGAAGAAGGGCCTCACTGGCCAGCTATTGGCTGAGCTTTTGTATCAGACAAAGGTGCCTTGACCTCTCCTCTCCTCTCCTCTCCTCCTCCCATTTCTTATCACTTTTCTCCTCTTTCCTTTCCTCTCCATTCTCAAATCTCATTTCCTCTAGTCTCCTGATCTCTCTACCATGCTCTCCTTGTTTTCCTCTTCTATCCCTCAACCTTCTTCTTTCTACCTCTCCTGTCATGCGATGTAACAAAGCTGTTTTCTCTGTGCTTACTATTCTCCAGACCACTGAACCAACAGACATCAGGTGCCTTTGTCTTCGGGGACTGCCAGTCATCTTGGGGGATGATCCATCTGCTTTCTTCAAGACCTCCTGTGTAAGCAACTTTATTATTTGAAAATAATGCAGGTGCATGTTTTGTTTTTCAATTGATGCCATTAATGAAGACTTGAACTCTAACTTTATAGCCATATTTTGATTTATGATACAACATAAACTGAAAAAATTATGTTTCTTCCTTTTAATCTATTTTTGCTGTTAGGATGCAACTGACAAAGACTCCTGCAGTCAAACTCCAGTGGGAATCCTCTGCATTGGTCAAGAAAGTCCTCAGCTCAACCCATCCAGAGTGGGGATAATCTTGGAGGGGAGTGTGGTCATGGATGAACTGGCAAACCTACCTCAGGCCTTCTATGTCCTTTTTGGCCTGATTTATGCCCTGCACCTACCCCAAGTGTATGAGAAATACCTTCCACTTTGTTCAGCAGGTAATGTTCAACCTGGGTAAAAGTGAGCTGGCACCCAAAATACAAACCTTGAAAAATCAGCTCTCAGTGTAAAACATGGTTCTGTGAAGTACTGCTTCAGATATTTTGTGTACTTTTATACAAACATTGTTGTGCAACATATTGTTTGCAGTGCATTACATTATTGCAGGAATATTTCACTTTTTTATTTTGGTTATATGAGGTATGACCTCTGCAGCGGCAGATTCATCCAAGCCGTAATCAAGCATGCAAAACTACCTTTTAATTTGTTTTTGTGTTTTTTGTTTTTAATTTCTAAATTTCTAAATGTTTTTCTCATCTTTGTTGGGGCCAGGGAACAGTTAACATTCCTACTGTGTGTGTGACATTAAACACCTTTATCGTTTGTGTATTCACACATTTTCAGTTTCTCAGAAAGAAGCAGATGCTTTTAGTTGCCGATTGTCTTTAGACAGTGTTCATTTTCAAATATTTTTCTGTGTTGAAGTGAGTAATTGTTAAACGTTCATTGGGGCCAAAAATAGAGATGTTACTAGGTACTACAAAAAGTTATTCTCTACAAAACACACTGTTTAATACACTGTGAGCCCTTGCACTGTATTTATTTTATTTTATTTTTTATTTCTCATTAGTAATTTTTTTTAAAGATTTTTTTTATAGGTTTTTGATTTTTTTTACATTTTTTTAATTCGTTTTTTGATGGAGATTTATTTAACGTTTAATAAGTGCATTGTAAACAGTGATTTAACTAACTTCTAAAATAAAATAGAAAAAGATTATACTTCTGTTTTGCTTTATTTCAACTTAAGATGATGAGTGGGGTAAACGGGTAAAACAATTGACATTACAAATGATTTTGAGTAAAATAAACTTTGAATTTAGTGCATTGAACTTATGTAGAATAATTGGGTAAAGCAGTTGATCTTACAAATAATTATAAGTTAGATCAACTTGGCACTTAGTGGACTGAACTTAAAAATTTTAGTTAAATGTAGTCAAGTTTTCTTTACACATTACTTAATTATTTTAACGTAACTGGTTTCCTTAACATTTTTAAGTAGATTCAACTTATCCGGGCTTACAGTGTATTTCCTGCCACAAGATCAGTGTTTTTGGTGGATCCAGCATCTAATTCATCTGAGGAGGCAGACTCTGGAAATGCAGCAAAAAGGGTGCAGTAAGTCAACACATTAGATATCAAGTATCATTAAAAGATGATGATAGACTTGATGATAGAGCTCAGCACGGATCTGAAAAAGTGAATCATTGACTTGAACAAGTCAGGAAAGTCACTTGGAGCCATTTCAAAGCAGCTGCAGGTCCCAAGAGAAACAGTGCAAACAATTGTTTGTAAGTATAAAGTGCATGGCACTGTTTTGTCACTGCCACGATCAGGAAGAAAATGCAAGTGTAGAGGAATAAATGTATTAAATTACTCATGCCTGATTATGTAAGCTGATATATGTGTACTCATGTCTGATTCTCATGTCTGATTGTATAAGTTGTTATGGGTGGAATCATGCTGATACAGTCAAAGTACGCATTACTGAAGACAACAGCAGGTTATGTCACTCTGCCCTGGACTGATAAGCCCAGGACTTGGAGCTGCCAACTCATTCTGGATCAAAGTCCTTGACAACGTGTCTCCTCCTTGAGTCTTAAATACACCCTCCTGTGTTAACTCTGTATGGGCATTCACTCACACCCTCTGTGTGTCTGAACTCTCATCTCTGTTCTGCAGACAGATATTAAAGCAACTCTTTGGACAACTGAATCAGTGAAATTGTTTATTGTACTCTCTCGTTCTGTCGTCCTGACAGAAAATTTCCACCACAGTTTTGGTGTCAGAATTTTGGGATCGTTCGAGAGTCCGTCCGGACCCCCGGGTCGTTGAGGGGCTGATTTTGACCTGGGTTGACGAACCCGTTCTCTCCTCTTAAAACAATCCGAGGAAGAGGACCTGGCGTCCTGGGGCCTGTGACTGTCTCTGCTACGATCTGCACGGAAGGCACACCCGGTGAGATGGTTTACATTCCATTCATTATCATCTCTTCCTGATTCTGTGGTCCAGTGTTGTTGCTCCTAAAAAAAAGAGGTAATTGTGGGACTAATTTAAAAAACAAACTAAATCACCTCTGTTTCTCTTGAGATAATTGTGGAATAGAATTGCGTCTATCTACAATAACTGGTCAATACCGAGTCTAGGACTCGAAGACGGCAAAACAAGAACAGGTGGGGTTTTTTTTTCCTTTTTTTTGTTCTTTTTATTATTTTTTTTCTGTGACTTTTGCACGTAAGAGTGTGATCTTCGGCAAGAACACTGATAAAATTGAGTGTGAGCTTTGGCAAGAACACTGTTAAAATTGGGTGTGAGCTTCAGCAAGAACACTCGAAAATTAAGTGTGAGCTTCGGCAAGAACACAGATTAAAAGTAATAGTTTTCTGGTCTGTAAGTCAAAACTAGGACGCAGGTTTCTGTCAGAGCCTGACCGGGGCAGGAACTCAGACATAAAACGCTATAGCAGTAAAGATAAGAGCTCTATAAAAGTTAAAAAAGTAACATATTAAAGTAAACTTAAAGTACAGCCGTACAAGTAAAAAAAAAAAAAAAAAAAAAAAGGGGTTATGGGGAACCAACAACCAAGCGGGCCTCCTGCTGAGGTACCGGCAGGGCCTACTGTGGATGCCATGAAGAAAAAGTATGGTGATGACAGCGTACAGTTTCTTCAATGTTGGACTGATAAATTTGGATTTCCACAAGGAGGTTCATTTAGCAAAAATCAACTAACTAAACTCAGAGAAAACTTGACAAAAGAAAAAGAAAAAATGTTGCAAAAGGAAATGGTAAAATCTGAGGAACTCATAGAAATACAAAAGCATGAAGAATGCCTGAAAATATGGGAAAAAGAACATGAGAGAAGGGAAAGAAGACAGATAAAAAAAACAGATGACTGCACTGAATATAACTAAAGAGGACACAACTATTAACAGTAAATCCTTTCTGTATCCCTCTCTTCCAGGCTGCGGCGTGCCTCGAGTTGACGATGACACTCCTCCTCCCTACGCCCCACACCACATGCGCAGACAAAAAAAAGGAGGCTCCTGCCTACCAGCCACGGACCTCTGACGACCTGGCTCCTGGCCCCTCCAGCACCAGATCAGGCCGAGAATATGGACCGATTGGCCCGCCTACCACACCCAAGATGACACTGCCACCTCCTGAGGAACCAGAAGCCTACATGGCAGACCAGAACATAGTTCAGCTGCCCATGGTCCAAGTGGCAGGGCCCCAGGGCGCACCTGTGTTGGTTTTCTGTCCATGGACACTGCAAGAGATGAAGGAGGCCACAGCCTATCTCCGTACCAATCACACAGGGAGGCCAGAAGTTTGCTGACCAGCTGATCATATTCTGCCAGCAGTTCATGCCAACATCCAGAGAGCTGCACAAACTTTTGATGACTCATCTGGGCCCTGTGAACTTTTCCGCCATTGCTGGTTTATTCACCCAGAGAAGTGACACACCTGAGGGGCTCCTATGTGGGCTGACATAGCAAACAGGCCCTATGTGGACTTTCTGAACGAACTGAGGGGGGAGCTGGTGGCCAAGTTTCCTGTCAAGCGCAACATGGACAGAATTACATCATGTAAACAATGCCCTGATGAACCGGGGAAAGAGTTTTTCCACCGCCTGGAGGAAGTCTTCATTGAACACTCCGGCATGGAGAAGCCAGAGGATGCTGGCACCACCCGAAGCCCTTACGAGTCCTATCTGAGCTCCATCTTCATGCAGAATCTCCTCCCTCCTCTTAGGAAAAGAGTCGAGGCATCCTGCATTGAGTGGGACGAGGCCCGTCTAACTGAGCTCATTAGACATGCTGTCCACGCCCAGACGCTGCACCAGTCTGAGCGCACCAAAGACAAACAGCATCGAGATGACACCACCCACAAAGCTCAGCTGACTCTTCTCCATTCGTCGGCTGCAGGCACTGGCAGAGACGGGGGCCAATCACACTCCGGCAGAGGCCGCAGGATGGAAAGGGGCTGTCGTTCATGGCAAAGCCAAAGCAGAGGCCCTCCCCAGCCACATCAAGACGGAGGCAATGTTTGTTATCATTGCGGCCTCGAGGGGCACTGGGTTAAAGACTGCCCCCACAACCAGCCTTATCGTCAGAGGGGGAGAGGTAGAGGTCGCGGCCGCGCCCAGTGGAGAGGCCCACCAGGGAGTCAAGGTCCCTTATTCAAGTCTGATTGACCACAAAAGGAGGCTAGAAGGGAGGAGGCGTCCGACGTCACATCGAGACCCGCCAAAGACACAGCCACCTCTCCTACAAAGGGAAGTGAAAACACACATACATTCACATGTGCACCGCTTACACCGCTACAAAGACAACACCAAGCAGAAACAACACTACACATAAACAATGCTATCTCTGTGTTAGAGAACCTTTCAACGCCTCCTGTCGCTAGCACTTATGCTCACTATTCTGAAGATTCTTGCGATAGCTTACCTAAGGTTTCTTTGATTGTGTTAGGGAAAGAAATAACATTTCTTGTCGATTCCGGAGCTTGCCGGTCAGTACTCAAAACAAGTGAAATGCCGAATGTTAAACTTAGTCGTTATATCCATTCCATTGGTGCATGTGGAAACACTATGAAGGAGAAATTTACTGTTCCCTTATCATGCTCCTATGATAACCCACCAACTGTGTTTAAACACTCCTTTCTTCTCTCTCCCTACTGCCCCATCAACCTGCTGGGACGAGACTTGATGCTCTCTCTGGGTATCAACCTGATGTCGACACCAGATGGCGTTAAAGCCACACGAGGACCCTCGTCAAACAATGAGGGAGAAGCCTGCTCTCTGGTGAAGTATTGCCCTTCAACACCACTCTATATATACCAATAGAAGATTCCTGTTGCTTCTCTACCTTTGGCACAGGCACATGCAAAAGTGAGCCCTGCTGCTGACTTTATGTCAGAGGAGGCTCTTCATTGTACCGCTCATGTATCTCAGGGACCTGATGATACCTTTGAAGAAGTATTTTTCTCTGATTTGAATGACACCCTGATGACAAGTACCGTGTTTTGGAACACGTGGCGCTGCGCTGTCTCTGTAAACTTGACTTCTGAACAATCTGAACTGTTTTTGATTGAGAACTCACACCCACACATCTCACTGTCAAAGGCTAAAGGTGACCGGTGGATAGACCTGGGTCCCTGGGTTAAAGACTGTGAAGGCCTCACTGACTGGACTGCCACTGGTGACCCTCGGGTGATGTATTCATCTAAAGGACAGGTGTTTAAAACTCCTGAGCCTTTACATCTCCCAGTGTTATGATCAGTTTACCTTTTTGACACCGTGACCAGTGACCCACATGATCACATGACTTTACTTTCAGCCACTGACATTGACGACTCCCTACAGACTGTACCGCAGACTCTCTGGGCATCAAGCAAATACGATGTGGGTCTTATTAAAGGTGCTGAACCCGTTGAGATTAGACCCAAGTCGTTGTACAGGCCCAAAAGGCACCAGTATCCCCTCAAGCTCGACGCCGTTGAGGGAATTAGGCCTGTGTTTCAGTCACTCCTAAAAGCTGGTGTTATAGTTCCGTGTAATGATTCTCCTGTTTGTACGCCGATTCTCCCTGTACAAAAGGCCAGAGATCCGCCAGCAAAACCTGAATGGAGATTTGTGCAGGACATAAAGGCAGTAAACACCGCCGTTCATGCAAGTGCAAACCTGGTACCAAATCCCTATACCATCCTTTCACAAGTTCCACGTGATGCGCAGTGGTTCTCTGTCGTGGATCTCTCAAACGCGTTTTTTAGTGTACCCGTCCATCCAAACTCCCAGTTCTGGTTCGCGTTCCAGTTTGATGGGAAAGGTTATACGTTCACCCGTTTATGCCAAGGCTACACTGAAAGTCCAACTATATACAACGAGGCGCTTAGTGATTCCTTAGCGCCCCTGGAGCTCACTCCAGGTACTGCGTTGCTGCAGTACGTGGATGATCTCCTGATTGCCGCACCTACACAACAACATTGTAAGACAGATACACTGGCTCTACTAAAACACCTTGCTAAGGAGGGGCATAAAGCTAGTCTGACAAAACTGCAGTTTGTTAAACAGGAAGTAACCTTTTTGGGTCACATTGTTTCCTCTCAAGGGAAGATTCTCTCTCCAAAACGGATCGAGGTAATTGCTCGTGCTCCTAAGCCCACTACGGCAAAACAGATGATGTCTTTTCTAGGATTGCTGTCCTACTGCCGCAGCTTCGTCCCTAACTACTCTGAACTGGAAAAGCCATTGAGGGCCATCCTTCACCAGCCCAGATCCACTCCCCTGGCTCACCTTGAGTGGACACCCGAGGCTGAGGAGGCTTTCGTTGCGCTAAAGCTGGCCCTTCAGTCGCCTCCTACTCTTGGGCTCCCTGACCCTCTCAAACCATTTGTGCAGACCGTCGACGAGCGATCAGGTTGTATGTCTTCTGTTCTTCTTCAATCACATGAGGCCTGTGGCCTATTTCTCCTGCAAGCTTGATCCGGTGGCGGCTGGGTTACCTCGTTGTTTGCGTGCTGTGGCAGCAGCTGAAAAGGCTTTAATAGCCTCCAGGGAACTAGTGGGTTATGCTCCTCTGACTCTCCTTGTTCCCCATGAGGTGACAATGATACTCTCTGAGCAGAAAACATCACATCTGTCTGCTGCCAGACACCTTAGATATCACACCTGTCTCCTGGACATGCCTAATGTGACTGTTAAGAGGTGTAATGTCCTGAATCCAGCTACTCTTCTGCCTCTACCTGGGGATGGGGAACCCCATGACTGCTTGGCTGAGTTGTCTTTCACTTGTTCTCCTCGCCCTGATCTCTCTGATGTCCCCCTACAGAATGCTGACATGATCCTTTTTGTTGATGGCTCTGCCTCCCGAGATCCCGACACCGGCAAAAACAAAGTGGGGTTTGCGGTCTGCTCTGAGAATGATGTTTTACTGTCAGAACCCCTCCCTTCACACTACTCTGCACAGGCTGCTGAGTTGATTGCACTCACTGCCGCCTGTGAACTGGCACGTGGTAAGTCTGTAAATATTTTTACTGACTCCAGATATGCCTTCGGTGTGGTCCATGATTTTGGCAAACTTTGGGAGCACAGAGGCTTCCTTAAGTCTGATGGTAAGCCTGTTCTTAATCATGTATTGGTTGCTGAGCTCCTTCAGGCTATTTTGTTGCCATCTGCTGTTTCTGTTTGCAAGTGTGCTGCTCATACAGGTTTGCCTGATGCTGTTTCACAAGGTAATGCGGTGGCGGATGCTGCTGTAAAGGCTGCTACCCGACGCCCTTATGTACAAACACAACTACTAAGCTCGTCGGTACTTTCTGTTTCTGCTGAGCTCTCTGCTATTCAGTCCTTTGCCACTCCTGATGAAAGACAGCTTTGGTCTGCCAATTGCTCTTCCTTCTCCTCCGGCTTATGGATTGGGCCGGATGGCAAACCCTGTCTCCCTAAATATTTCTTTCCTCACTATGCAAAGTTGACGCATGGGTTGGACCATGCGTCGAAAAGAGGGATGTGTACACAGGTGAATGAGTTTTGGTTCACAAAGGGTTTTTCCTTTTATGCACAGAAGTATTGTCAGGCATGTGCAATATGTGCTACATATAACGCAGGAAGGCCTATTCAGATTGCACAGTATGCAGCCCATCCACCTCCGACAACACCTTTCAAACATGTTATGATGGATTTCATTGAACTATCTCCATCAGAAGGAAAGTCATATTGTTTGGTGATGGTGGACATGTGTCAAAGTGGGTTGAAGTTTTTCCGTCATCCAAGCAAACTGCCTCTGTGGTAGTAAAGGCGCTTCTGCAGGAAATCATTCCCAGGTGGGGCATACCAACAAAGATTTCAAAAGCGATAATGGCCCCCATTTTGTTAACAATGCCATTACTGGGGTAAGTCAGTTTTTGGGTATTGATCTGAGAACACACTGTGCATACCACCCAGCTTCAGGAGGTGCGGTAGAGAGGGAAAATGGTAACTTGAAAGCTAAGTTAGCAAAATGTTGCGAGGCAACAGGACTTCCCTGGACTAAAGCATTGCCATTGGTCTTGATGTACATGAGAATGAGAAGAAGGGAGCGGAGTAATCTCAGTCCTTATGAAGTCCTGTTCACAACCCCGCCCTCCATAGGGATGCACAGACCAAAGGATCTATTACCAGAAACCACACTCTGTGAAGATGCTATGTTAACATACTGTTCTAATCTCTCTAAATCTCTCTCTCAAATAAGACGACAAGTGGCCGCGGCACTCCCTGACCAAGCCAAGGGTCCACTGCATCAGCTTCGACCAGGGGATTACGTGGTCGTGAAGGACTTCAGGAGGAAAAGTTGGAAACACAAGCTCTGGCAAGGCCCGTTCCAGATCCTCCTCACAACACACACAGCCGTGAAGGTCGCAGAGAGAGCCACGTGGATCCACGCGTCCCAGTGCAAAAAGGTGCCGGCTCCGGCTGACCCACCACCGGAGGATCCACAAGATCAGGAGGAGGTAAAGCGCTCCCCTGCTACAGGTGGTGTGCCAAACCACCATCCGACGTAGTAGACCCCAGGCAGCAGATGACGACGAGGGATAACGATCGCAATCAGCTCTGAAGCTGCTCTTGTGCTGAGGTACACCAGTGTTTAAAAGCGCACCGCAGATCACAGTGCACACCAGCTATACGCAAGGTCTCGAGCCTCTAAAGACCACTACAAACTGAAGGAACACAGACATTGTTCACACATCACACACCCTACTCTAACACGCCACCCCTCGACTGAGCAGAAGGCGGAGATAAACACACTGCTCTAATAACCAGATGATGCAGGAACAGCGAGCGAGGAACGAGGAAAATCCTGACAACAACGGAAACAACACACAAGATCTTTGGGGGTTAATTGTTTGGTTGCTTATTGCCACTGCTCTCCTGACAATAGTCTTTATCATTTTGCTAATTAGTAAGTTCAGGTAGATATAGAGAGACCGAGACCATGGCATCCGTTCAGGCAGCCAGGATTATGTGGTTTAAGAGGAACAATGTGTTGCATAGGGCTGCTGGGTCTACTTATTGTCCTACCTCTTATCCTGTTACTACCACACCCTCTGCAGGGCTTACAGCGCAATGACACACACTGAGGCTCTGACTCACTCATGACTATACCGACACACACTCCACCTCATGAGCCACCCCGACACAGGCGAAGCATAGGTAATGTTACTCTTAGTCGCAATCCAGTCTCAAGTAATGTGTGGTGGTCTGCAATGAAATTGATGGCGATTAGATTAAACCGTAGCAATGGCTGTTACATTTGTTCTCAATAAAAAAAACTATTCTAAACTATTCTATTCTATTCTATTCTATTCTAGTTACCTTCTCACTCCTCACACTCCTCAGTAACTATCCCTTACCCTCTTGACCCCTCGGAAACTATGGGGGCACTCCTGGCGTTCCATGCCAAGCCCCAGGTATGGCACAGCTATGGGGGTAGTTACACTGTGGTGGGGAACATGTTGCGCCTTCTATCATTTCTCAATGTTTCAGTCTACAACTACAGTGGTTTTTGCCTGCGTGCTTATAATACCTCGTTTAGCCTTGTTAGACCTGAAGCATACCCACCGGTAGCCACTACCAATCCAACCATTTTTAGACCCTCCCTTTGCTTCACTCGCTCTCCTAAGCCCGGGCATCAATGTCATTTCCTAGGGGCCTACCCCGATTGCCAAATGACAAGAAATAGCACGTGTGGTGTAGAGGTACCTGGAGACGACTGTCTGAATTCTAGAAACACCCCTTACATCTCCACTTTAAATATTTCACACCTGCTAAGGCCCGCTAACTGCACAGTTTCTCCTAAATTCTGTTCTGACAACCCCACGATCTTGGTTCCTTCAAGTGACGGCATCGGTTGCCTAAGACGCCATGTTTGGGTATGTGGCAAATACGTGTATAACTTTTTGCATCCTAATTGGTGTGGAACCTGCCACCTGGCGAAACTAAACTAACTAAACTAACTAAACCTAGACAGTCTCACCCACCACTACCACAACCATTATGATCATATGTATCGCTCTCGTTTAAGCCACTCAGATGACACACCTCAACACGTCCGCGTCTCTGGAGGCATTAAGTTTCTTAGCGGCCTCCTTCCGTGGTATGGTTCGGTTAATAATGCTTATGAAATAAACCAACTAGCTGTGGACCTTGAAAACCTCACTTCTCTAGTTACAGACGGTTTTGATACACTAACAAACACCTTACAAGCTGTAGCAAATATGGCCACTCAGTCTCGTCTCGCCCTAAATCAAGTTTTAGCTGCACAGGGGGGCGTCTGCCATATTATCGGGGAAGAATGTTGCACTTACATCCCATCATTCACAGACAACATGACACATGTCCGGGACCATTTGAACTCTCTCCTTATCAAGATTACTACGAAGGACACTGTTCCTTCTTCAGGGTTCAATTTTTTTGCCTGGTTGACAACTGGACCCTTGTGGGCTCAGCTTCTGAAGTTATTGTCTCCACAGTTACCAATTATTCTTGTGGTTCTCCTCTTCTTTTGTTGTATTGTCCCTTGTTTTAAGCGCATGATCAATAGTGTAACCTCAACTACTATGATGAAGTACACTCAGCCCGGGAACAGACTCTCTCTGCTGATTATTCATTTCTTTGTGCCATTTGTTTGCCCGATTGAGATGATCAATGTTGTGATAATTATACACAGTACACTCAGTTTTTGTGAAACAGTGATCTTTATTTGAATTATGGTATGACATCTTTTAGTTTTGTGATTACAAACCAGTTTTGATTTATTTCCTGTACTGACATTGTTATGACAATTGTGTCTTAAACCCCCGGGAAAGGTTCAATCCGATGTTTAATGTATTCAGTAACGTTCTTATTTTACTTAGTTGTTCCTAGAGGAACAAAAGGAGGGAATTGTAAAGGAATAAATGTATTAAATTACTCATGCCTGATTATGTAAGCTGATATATGTGTACTGATGTCTGATTCTCATGTCTGATTGTCTAAGTTGTTATGGGTGGAATCATGCTGATACAGTCAAAGTACGCATTACTGAAGACAACAGCAGGTTATGTCACTCTGCCTTGGACTGATAAGCCCAGGACTTAGAGCTGCCAACTCATTCTGTATCAAAGTCCTTGACAACGTGTCTCCTCCTTGAGTCTTAAATACATTCTCCTGTGTTAACTCTGTATGGGCATTCACTCACACCCTCTGTGTGTCTGAACTCTCATCTCTGTTCTGCAGACAGATATTAAAGCAACTCTTTGGACAACTGAATCAGTGAAATTGTTTATTGTACTCTCTCATGTAGAACAGAACCCTGTGGAAATTAGACCATCCTGACAGAGAATTTCCACTACACAAGCTATCACCTGCTGCTGAGAGAAAACTGTTCAGGAGGGTGAAGAGTCAACCAAGAACCACCAAAAAGCAGATCTGCCAAGAATTAGAAGCTGCTGGAACACAGGTGTCAATGTCCACAGTCAAGTGTGTTTTGCATCACTATGGACTGAGAGGCTGCCGTGCAAGAAGGAAGCCCTTGATCCAAAAGAGGCACCTTAAGGCTCGACTGAAGTTTGCTGCTGATCACATGGACAAAGATAAGAGCTTCTGGAGGAAAGTTCTGTGGTCAGACCAAACAAAAATCCAGCTGTTTGGCCACAATGCTCAGCTATATGTTTGGAGGAGAAAAGGTGAGGCTTTTAACACCATGCCTACCATCAAGCACGGTGGTGGTAGTATTATGCTGTGGGGCTGTTTTGCTGCCCATGGAACTGGTGCTTTACAGAGAGTAAATGGGATAATGAAGAAGGAGGATTGCCTTCAAATTCTTCAAGATAACCTAAAATCATCAGCCTGAAGGTTTTGTCTTGGGTGCAGTTGGGTGTTCCAACAGGACAGTGAGCCCAAACACACATCAAAAGTGGTAATGGAATGGCTAAATCAGGCTAGAATTAAGGTTTTACAAAAGTCCTGACTTAAACCACACTGAGAACATGTGGACAATGCTGAAGAAACAAGTCCATGTCAGAAAGCCAACAAATTTCACTGAACTGCACCAATTCAGTCAAGAGGAGTGGTCAAAGATTCAACCAGAAGCTTGTGGATGGCTACCAAAAGCACCTAATTGAAGTGAAAATGGCCAAGGGACATGTAAACAAATATTAGCATTGCTGTATGTATATTTTTGACCCAGCAGATTTGGTCACATTTTCAGTTGGCCCATAATAAAGTCATAAAAGAACCAAACTTCATGAATGTTTTTTGTGACAAAGAAGTATCTGTTCCAATCACTCTATCAGAGAAAAATCAGAGTTGTAGAAATAACTGGAAACTCAAGAGAGCCATGACATTATGTTCTTTACAAGTGTATGTAAACGTTTGACCACGACTGTATTAAATACAGAATTGAAAGACATAAAAAAGATTGATATGCTTGTTCTGCATCATCATGAGAATATACATCATCCCAGGGAATAACACCAATCATCTCCTCAAATCGATCAAAATTTCTTTTGTTGAACACTCTAAAGCTTGAAACTTTCTGTCTTTCCTGATGGCTAACTGAAGTGTCGCGTGGCCAGGAGTCAAACAAGTCCACTGATTGACCCTTTAAAATACCATTTGGACTTAAATATGCAAAGATCTAAAATCTATTAAAATGTTAACAAAGTTTAAAAGACTTTAAAAGAATTTAAAAGGATTTAAAAAAGCCGACAGGGGTGAGCAGAGTTACAAAACAACACCAAGGGTTAACTGTTAGCGGATTTATTACAATAAAATCAAAAGAATAAAAGAGCACAGATGATGCCTAAAAGAGTCTGTCACATCCTTCCCAGTACCCCTTTGTTGCTGCCTCTTCCTGTGGAGTCGCTTGCCCACGTGTGACGCCAGTGGCCGTGGAGTCCTCCGCAGACCGTCCTTCCTGCACTGCTACAGCTCCCGATTGCTCCCCCCCCGCAGCACCTCCTCTGCTGCTCCGGTTGTCGGATTTCTGGAGTACTCTCGCCAAACGGGTACAGGCTGCTGCGCTTCAGGCTCCGGTGTCTTTGTCTTCTCGGCTGTCTGGTCCGTTGGGTCGTCGCGGTCTTTACTGGCCCTTGTGGTCACTCTGTCCTGCCCTCGTGTCGTCCGCTTTCCTCTTTTTTCACCTGTTCCCTTCCTGCGCGCCGCACCGGTTGTTCATTCACTGATTGCTGTTTGGGAGTTGGTCAGTGTCTGTTGCTTTCAGGGATGATCGGAAAATACAAACTGCATGCAAAAATACTCACAACAATGCTGCACAATAAAAACAATCTCATAAAACTTGGTTAAAACAAGCACAACAACTTAAAAGCACCATAAACAAATAAATACACTAAAAACATGCAGAAAAGTATTAAAACATGCATAAAACTCCCATCACCACTGACCCTGTCACAGAAGTCACTGATGCAAAATAACATACAGGAAAATGATCAGCTATATCAAAATACAAAACACCTGCCTTCCATAAATTGTTACAGTAGTTGGTAAATGTTATCAATAAGGGATGCAAATGAAGGAATCAATCTCGTGGGTTTAGTGATTAATGGATATAAAGAATGAGCATACATAATGTGTAAATTGCACAAAAGGTGCCCTGTGTAGTAACTGATGTAACTTACAAGATGGCCCGTCGATGGCTGCTGTGGCGTTGCAGTGTGCTGTGTTCTGTTTTGCGCTGTGTGTGTGTCCTGCCGTACTTCTTATACAAGAGAAGAACTTCTGCATATTGGGTGTTTAACCCCACTGGACATTTTTCCCACATTACTCACCCGTTCCATGGATCTATTGGATGTTCTGGTCAGGGGTACAGCATTCTTCGCTAGTGCTGCGCATTGGACCAGAAGGCAAAGGCGAAAGAGAGGTGGCTGTCTGGTTCGCCTCCGTCGGCGGGGATCGCGTCCACCGCTTCCTGGTATATTCCTTGGAAACGTGAACTCTATTTCCAATAAAATGGATGAACTCCAGGGGCTGGTTGCGTTTGTGGAGACCCATCTGAAGCCATCAATTTCAGTCGAGGCTGTACAGCTGGAGGGCTTTTCCACATTTCGAGCTGACAGGGACTTCAAGGCGGTTGGCAAATCGCGAGGTGGTGGTTTAATGTTTTTAGTGAACAACCGCTGGTGTTCGGACGTTACAGTGATTCACCATCACTGTTCTACTGTCATCGAATCCCTCTTCATCCTCTGCCGTCCATTCTACTCCCCACGTGAGTTCAGTTCATTCATCCTAGTGTGTGTTTACATTCCGCCGGATGCTGATGTCACGTGGACACGCTGGTTGAACAGCTGCTCAATGCTGAATGCAACCACCCAGATTGCTGTTGTATTGGGGGACTTTAACCGGGTGCATCTGAGCCAGGCTCTCCCCAAATACAGGCAGCAAGTCACTTGTCCAACTCGAGGAGCAAACACTCTGGATCACTGCTACTGTACAATTCGGCAGGCTACTGTACAATTCGTACATTCTGTTCCCCGAGCTGCGCTGGGCAACATCTCATCCACCTGATCACTCGCTCCAGAGAGTGATTAAAGTTCTCTAAACCTGAAGTGCGACGCTCCAGAGTGTGGTCTGGTGAAGCATGTCAGCGTTTCCGTGCCTGGCTGGAGAGGGCAGGATGTGACCAGGACTTTGTCGAGTGGGTGGGGCCTGAGGCTGGAAACAACCTGGATGAATACACAGACACTTTGACATAATTTATCAGCCTCGGTGAGGAGGTGTGTGTCCCCCTCCGCTCCAGGAAGATCTACAGCAATGACAAGCCCTGGTTCTCAGCTCACCTCAGGAGGCTGAGGTGGGAAAAGGAGGTGGCCAGACGTAGTGGAGACGTGGCTCGGTTCAAGCAGGCCAAGTACTAGTTCGCCAAAGCAATAGGGGAGGCGAGGCGTCGCTTTGGAGAGAAACTGCAACAACAGCTCTCTGAAGGGAATCCCTCCTCTGTCTGGAAAGGTCTCAAGACCATCACTAACTATAACCGAAGTCCCCACAGGCAACTGACAACCTTCACCTGGCAAATGAGCTAAACAAATTTTACTGTAGGTTTGAGTGAGAGAAGTTTCCTCCATCCTTCTTTCTCCATCCACCCCAGCCACAACCACTATCTCCAGACTCCTGTGGGCCCTTCCCCTTCCTTCTCCCTCCTACACCCCCGCTTCCCCCCCTTGCCTCCCTTCCCACCTCCCCCCTCACCCGCCCCGCCCCCTCCTATTTCCCCTCCTTCATCCCCTCTCTCAGTGACAGTGAGTGAGGTGAAACAGCTGTTTGAGTCAGAATTTCCGGAAGGCGGCCGGTCCGTCCTCTGGCTCCCCCTCTACCTTGAAGCACTGTGCTGACCAGCTCGCCCCGGTGTTCACCCACACCTTCAATGCCTCGCTGGAGCTGTGTCACATCCCAGCATGCTTCAAGGCTTCAACCATTATCCCCATTCCCAAGAAGGCCAAGGTCACAGGCCTTAATGACTACAGACCTGTCGCCCTGACCTCTGTGGTCATTGAGACTCTGGAACGCCTTGTCCTGGCCCACCTGAAGTTCCTCACAGATCCTGTACTAGATCTGCTGCAGTTTGCTTACAGGGCAAATAGATCCACGGAGGACACCATGAATATGGCTCTGCATTATATATTAGAGCATTTGGACTCGGCTGGCAACTATGTCAGGATTCTGTATGTAGACTTCAGCAGTGCCTTCAACACAATCCTCCCACTCATCCTGGAGCACCAGCTGTCCCTGCTGCAGGTGCCTGAGTCTACCCGCAGGTGGATTACAGACTTCTTGTCCAACAGGACTCAGCTGGTTAAGTTGGGAAAGAGCATCTCCAGCTCCAGATCCATCAGCACCGGCTCCCTGCAGGGCTGTGTCCTATCACCGCTCCTGTTCTCGCTATACACTAACAGCTGCGTCTCTCTCTCCACCCGTCAGTCAAACTTCTCAAGTTTGCTGACGACACGACCATGGTGGGCCTCATCTCCGAAGGGGATGAGACGGAGGGAGACCGAGCGGCTACAGAGCTGGTGCAGCTGCAACAACCTGGAGCTTAACATGCTGAAGACAGTGGAGATGATAAATGACTTTAAGAGGAGTGCAGCCCCACCTACTCCCATCATGCTGGGGGGTTTCCAGGTTTCCTTGGTGGAGTCATGCCGCTTCCTGGGCATTATCATCTCCCAGGATCTTAAGTGGGAGCTCAACATCACAGCACTCCGAAAGGCCAAGCAGAGGCTGTACTTCCTGCGGCAGTTGAAAAAATTCGGACTGCAACAGACTATGATGGCCAAGTTCTACTCAGCCATCACTGAATCCATCCTCACACAATCAATCATTACCTGGTTCCCCGCTGCAGCGGCAAAAGACATTGCCAAGCTGCAGCGGGTGATTCATACAGCGGAGAAGGTGAGCGACTGCCCCCTGCCCTCCCTCAAGTCCCTGCATGACTCCAGGGCACTGAGAAGAGCGGGGAGGATCATAGCCGACCCTTCCCACCCTGGCCACAGCCTCTTTACTGTGCTCCCCTCTGGGAGAAGGCTGCGGCTGGCCAAAACTGTTACGTGTTTTGTTGCGTGTGTATTACGTGTGTATTGTTTAATGTATATATATATATATATATATATATATGTATGTATATATATATATATATATATGTATGTATATATGCATATATATAGATATATATATGGCTCCGCCATCTCCTGGAGTTGAGTAAAGGATTTGAGGTTCCCTTGCCTCTGACAGGGTTGCTTGGCACTGTTGTGGAAATTAATTAAAATTCTCTTGTACTGGTGAAAATTGACAAAGGGTCAACTTGAATTTATACCAAAGGGACATCCCCCTTGAAGGGCATGTCTTCCCTTTGTCTGTCACAGGTCCTTGAGGTGTGAAACCAAAAGGGTCCAGGCAGAACAGCAGGAACACAAATGATTTGAATAAACAAGGGGGAACAGGAAGGGCTGAGTGCCCCCCCTGCACCTCAGGTAGTGGAAATCAAGGGACAGAGAGTCTGGCATCCTAGTGTGAACAGGAAAGTAAGTGGTCAAAAGGCTAAGGAACTAAATTTGCCATTACAGCACTTGTCCCTAAAGAGATAATTAAAGTAATTTTGGTGCTATACTCATTACATGTCCTGACGTGGGTAGCAGTAAACATGAAGTAGCAGTGGTTGTTAAAGACAGACAGAATATTGATGAACTTACCAGGCATAGGGGTACTGCTCCTTGAGCTTTCTGTAATGGAGTCGTCGTCAAGCTGCTGCTGCAAAAGAAATGTTACAATCCAGATACACTTTACACTCGCGCTGATCATTTTCTTTCATCAGTCAGGATGTGATTAGTTAAACATGCATCAACATATTTAACAGGTTTGTACTTCGAACAATGGGCCACCTAACATGAGACATCTGACTTAGTTAAGAAGGCTAAGTTATAGCAACTCACCTTGGTCGGCTTCCCCCACACCACCGGCGTCCACCCCACATTTGTGTGCTTGGAACAGAGGTTGCATTCCTATGAGATCTTCCATAAGATCATAATGCGGACAACTAATATGACCTTGTCCACTCTTCCTATTGTTCTGCTTTGCATTATTGTATGCAGTCCTTGTGTTCTTCCATTTAATTCTCTGCTCTGGTCCTGACAAAGCCTGCTTCTTCCATTGCAGTAGATATTTTTTGGAATAGATTTCTGTTCGTCGACCATCCACAAACTCTGTCTCCTCATCCACCCAAAAGTGAGTTGTTGATTTCTTCAAAGCTATGGTATCGTTTGACATTTCCAGCAACAATATTGCTATTTATGACGCCATTGGTGCCTTCTTCCACTTTCGGGTGAAATCCCGAGCGGAAATTCTCGAGCAGGACGCAAATACGATTCGATCACGTTCACAAGAGGCACAAAGCCAACGTCTTAAGCCAGGGGTTCCTGTTGTGTTCTCAAATCCAGTCTGATATGATCCTTAGTCTGTGCACATGGATTTGATGCATTTTCGATGCCTTTATTATACGATTAAGTAATGCTGCGTTCGAGACAGTAAGAATTTTCCGACCTCCTACGAGAAAAAGTACACTAGTCCTTACTTGTGAACTTGGCACAAATCCATCTGTCCCGACTTTACGGAAAATCAGTTACAGTATCTGATGCCATACATTGGGAATGGCATGCATCTGGAAAGCTTGGAGGTCGGAAATCGGAAATGGGAATTTCCGACCTCTGATTGTGTCAGGAATGCAGCATAAGCCTGTTCCTCTCCAGGAAAATAGTAAACAAACGGAGCATGTGGAATACCTACAATCTTTGTGTCAAGCTAGATCTTACACAAATGTTGTTTATTTCCAATGTTGGGCATGTTACTTTGAAAAATTAATTAGTTATAATTACTTCTCCCAAAAAGTAACTGAGTTAGTAACTGAGTTACTCCACTATAAAAGTAACTAGTTACCATAGAAAGTAACTACTGGGTCCGATCAAGCGAAAGTGAACATGCATGTCAAAAATCAAAGTTGCTCCTATCATACATTGTAATGGCTCATATTTTAGCTAAATATATGTAGTTTTTGGAACGCTTTGTTATTTTATAAAAAAGGTTGTGTGAAAAAAGTTACAGGTGATTTAAGGAAGGGTGACTTCATGGATTTAACACCTTGTGTTAGGCCTTTTTTTTGACACAAAGTTTCCTCAAAATTTTGCTATTATAGAAATGATATTCCCATTATCTTTCATGGTATTTATTATCATCAGAACTAATATTATTCATACCAATAGCCAAATTTGGGATAAAATAAAGAAAACTTGATGTTTTTGGCCATTCAGTTTTATCAAACTCACCTGAAAGTTGTTGAAGCCGGGTTACCAAGTTAACATGTTTTTTTTAATTTTTTTGTTATTTACAAACCTCAGATTTAGGTCAAACTAGCAGAAAGAAAGGATTTTTTGGTGCACTTTTAGGAACTGTGGATAAATTTTGACAAATCTGTACAGAAATATGATTTTGGGGGGCATCAATTTTGAAGCCGGGTTACCGGTAACCCGGCTTCAAGACAGGAATTGACATAAACCTGCATATTTTTTTCCTTCATTGAACAGACCAGGCCCTCAGTGAACTCATTCAAGCCTATTAAAGACATTGAGACTGTACACAAAGACTTTGTTATCACTGAGGTTGCCGCTCCATCACCGTCCTCATCAGCGAGAACCAGCTTACTGAAACTGACAAGAAATGACTTCAAGACAGTGCAAGAAAAATTTAGAGACTTTGGCAATTAAAAGACACTGCAGATGAACATAGATAAGTTATGATAATGATAATATGGAAAAAATGTTCATGAGGCAATTAAAATTGTGAAAAAAGTGAATCGCTACAGACTTTCTTCAATAAATTGAAATGGATATTTGCTCAATAAATATTACTCAATTTTATCTAGGTAATTGTAAATATGATTATCTTATGTCTTTGTTATATGCTTAACATTGATAATTAAACAGAATTGACCTGTTTTCCAGGTATAAAAGTGTGTCTTCCTTCTTTCATACAATCTTGAAGCTGGGTTACCGAAGCCGGGTTACTTTGCTTTCTTTGTCACAAAAGCAAGCCTTTTCAACATTTTGCTTCAAAATTTGAGATGGGTATAGTTAAACATGTATTTAAACATATGGTAGTCAGTTTATTGCATGTTTCACATGGGAACCGCATGTTTTGCATGTTTGCGCAAACCTAAAAAAAGTGATGTACTTTTCATGAGGCCGGGTTACTGGGCATGTTTTTTCAAAATTTTTCACTAAAACATTTCTCTTCAGAAATCTTTTATGTTTTCATGTTAAAGTACTTAGTAATACCTACTCAAATATAGAATAAACATTACTACAAGTTATATTGTTGTCAAGTTACAACCCTCTGAACATGTACGGTGAGGCCGGGTTACCGCTTGATCGGCCCCTACTGCATGTACAACATGTACATTTTTACCTTTTTACTCGATGAGGTTAAAGTAGTGCCTGTATTTCCACCTCGGAAACGCCGTCCTTCCCTGTGACTCTGGACTCTCCATCTCTGATAGTTTGTGTGTGTGTGCTGCTATGTGCTGGCTTTGTGTCTAAACACCCGACCATGCGGTGCCCACAAGCGCTGTGCCCAAGTTGAAATATTATATTATATTATTATTATAAGAGTGCAGACGCTGCGCAACCACATACACAATGAATGGGTTTCTGTCTGTGCACGTTTGGTGTGAAAGCAGCTTTACTTAGGTGGTTATCTCGCCCCTCTCCTCCCCCTCACCAAAGGGAAAAAAACACACACATTTATAGCTCCTGTGTCTGTG
The DNA here is from genome assembly GCA_029721515.1 of Synanceia verrucosa. NCBI lineage: Eukaryota > Metazoa > Chordata > Actinopteri > Perciformes > Synanceiidae > Synanceia > Synanceia verrucosa. The sequence continues at coordinate 175,571 of CM056563.1, forward strand.
TGAGTCAAGTCAGATGACAGCTTCAATGAGTAGCTTCAGTAACGCACAGTAACGGCGTGTTAGTAATGGTAACTGCGTTGTAACGATAGAAAAAGTAATTAGTTAGATTACCCGTTACTGAAAGAAGTAATGCCGTTAGTAACGCTGTTATACTCTAACGCTGTTATTACCAACACTGTTTATTTCACAGGTGACCCTATAGGTGTGTGCATTTCCTTGCTATTTCTAACAAAGCTGCCTTTGCTGGAATGTTACTGTGCGATACTCACGTGAAGTTGCAGAACTCTTTTCCTTTCGATTAATGACAATCCTGAATCCATAACCAGTGGTGCTTGCTTCATGGTTGACATCTACCCAGTGCTTGTTAAACTCTTTGCACTGACATTATCAAGTCAGCTCAACATCTCTCGTCGCACCCTCTCCAAACCTGGTCTAATGTTTTGGTGTATGCTGAGAGACAGTGCAGGAGACCTGCATCAACAGGTAACCGTATAGCTGGATGATATGTATCCAGTGAAGGAGACCACTTGCAAAGTTTCTTTGACAGAGACAATGATAATTATGACAATAGAACCACAGATACTGGCAGCCCAAATTGTTATATTAAAGCTCATTATTCTAACAGCTGTAAGAAATAGCCTAACAGGCTTCATACTCTCTATACAGTAGGTGCCCCACTGGGGTTCATGATTTATTTTGATAAATCGTTTTAAACAGGTGTGTGATTGACCTTGATATGAAGTGTCCATAGTGCAAAATGATATAACGTTTCTGTAGAGACAAGACTGAGCCCACTCTCCACCTCTCCTCACTCCTTTTTCAGGAGTGGCAGTCCGCCACTGCCAGGTGAATATATGGGAAACGCTGGCCTCTGTAGATTAGGGTGCCTTGTGTTTTGGTTTATGGTTAATTCCCTTCTCATTGTGCATGAGCTGTAGGTGTCTTTTTTGTTTGTAATTTTTCATAGCCTGCATAGATCAGCCTTAGTTTGTTTACCCTAGTGTTCTTGTTTCTTGCACCTTAAGGTCCTGTTTCATTTCCTTCCCTGTTTTGATAGCCTCCTCAGGGAGCGATTTATGTTTGATGTTTCGTAGTCTTTCTTATAAAGTATTTTTTGCTTTTTCAGGAAATTGGGAAATTGTTTTTCCTCCCATTTTTGTGAGTGGCTTTATTTTCTCCCTGTTTTATAATCTTAAATCTTATTATAAATTTTATTATAATAAGTGTAGTGTGAGAGCAGGGCTTCCCTGGTGCACACTCTTTCTCACCTGGAGAGGTGCATCAGTTTCCATCCCCTCACTGGAAGATGAGATATGGAGCTAGTTTTAATTGTCTTTCTAGGGCAGAGAGCACTTTTAATCCATCTGACACCTGGGTTGAAAGTATTTCTTTTGATGACTACGGTCTGAGCCAACTGAGGCAAGAAGTTAATAGCAGTTTTTTTAACATTTAAGCGTTCATATTATTCAAAGACCTGCTCTGAGACGGACAGGTTTATAACTGCTCTTCACATTATGGGCTCGGTCAGAGAGACAGACAGATTGTTAACTGCTACACATCATTCTGAAAGCATTGCTGGAGAGAAAAAATGGTTTCTGAAAAATGAGAAAGATATGAGAGAGACAAAAGCAGAGACAGAGAAGCAGAGAATTTTAAATATACATTCAGGAAATGGTTAGATTTAAATGAAAAGAATATGTAATCAAAATTTAGACACATCTGATTATTAAAATCATTAAATAAATCAAAAATATTAAAGTTTTTGGGCACTTCTGCCAAAATAACACAAGCATTTCCTAAGATGCTTATGGAAAACTTTTTCAAAATGAAGACGGCTCAGTTTCTGTGTGGACATAGCCTTAGGTTACTGATGCACTGGTACTGGCATCCATTCAGAATCTTAGCCCAGTTAATAAATCAGCCTTGTGCTGGACTAGACAATAACTAGCAATAGTCCATCCATCCATTATCTACCGCTTATCCTCATAGGGTCGCGGGGGGGGCTGGAGCCTATCCCAGCTGTCTTAGGGCGGAAGGCAGGGTACACCCTGGACAAGTCGCCACCTCATCGCAGGGCACATAGAGACAAACAACCACTCACACTCACATTCACACCTACGGTCAATTTAAATTATCCAATTAACCTAATCCCCATGCATGTTTTTGGATGGTGGGAGGAAGCCGGAGTACCCGGAGAGAACCCACACAGACACGGGGAGAACATGCAAACTCCACACAGAAAGGCCGGGCCCGGGATTCGAACCCAGTACCTTCTTGCTGTGAGGCGACAGTGCTAACCACTACACCACTGTGCCGCCCAGCAATAGTCCATATCTGATAAATAATGAAATTGATAAGAAAAGACTTCTGGACTTAATATTCTGGCAGTCTATGCATGGTTTTATTCATTAAGCCAGACTCACTCTCTGGATAAAAGCATGTACATTCGTGCATCACTAATGTAAATGCAGGTTGGATTGCTGTAAAGTAGGCTGGCGCTTTCTAAAGCAGTCACTTATGATCCTTTCAACATAATAGCTGCTTTCTGTGGATGCTTTTATCTAAAGTTCTGTAGTGCAGAGTAACCACAGTGGAAATCCAATCTGTGCTCCAGCTACTAAAACTCTGTCTTCCTCCAACCACTGAGGCTACCTCCAGCCTGAGGGAAATAAATGATTAATTGTCTTTGGTTTAATTACTGTATAACAAGCAAGAGAGTCAGTGAGAAGTCTGTCAGCCTGTAGTGGACATTTTGGCATGTGTTGAGAACTATTAATACAGTAGCATCAGTCAGTCCACCACTCACTTTAATTGAAATTGAGACTTTCTTGTCTCTTTCTTGCTAAGAACAACTCTATCCATACAATGATATCACATTATATCACTTTAATGAATTTTGTATGAATTCAAGTGAGCTGGATACTTATTAACAACAATAATTGGCCATTATCTAAAAGAAAGTACACCTTAACACCAATATACTGTTAATGATAGCAGCCACAGCAACTACACAGGCAAGATCACTGAATTCAAGTGTGGAAAACAAGGAGAGGAAGCAGTGTGATTAAACTCATGCATGAAACACACCCACTGCTTCTCCACTGCTCACTCACGAATCATTTCTATAGTAACTCAGGAGGCAATGCTGCAGTCACCTGGGGGAGGTTCAAGTTGCTGGTTCAATGCCCTGCATGGATCAAGTACAGAGCATGGTCTGGTAGCTGGAGAGGTACCAGTTCTTCCTCTTGGGCACTGCTGAGGTGTCCTTGAGCAAGGCACCAAACCGCCAACTGTCCTCGAGTGCTATATATGGCAGCCCCCCCCACTCTGACATCCATCTATTAAGGCACATGTATGGGAAATGTTTTATTTCCCCTCAAGTATGTCTTCTTCTTCAATAGTTCCACTGTGTCTTGTATGTAAAAAAGTGAGTCCCTTCAGTACCTTTAGAAGTGCCATACAGGATGATACTCATGCCATCTTTATTTTCATGTTTTATCAAGACCACAACCCTTTTCAAGACCACTAATTCCTTATAAATAGCATGAACCAAATACAGTAGATTTCTGCATCATAGCTATAGCCTCATGCTCTTTCGGCAATAATTTCCTCTGCATAACTACAGATGTTGCTTACATATAAAATTTCATTTCTAATTTCAGTCACAAAATGTACACCACAATGAACAAACAACTGCTAGCATCTTAGGATGAAAAATACTTTTCGCTTGGTGGAATACTACTGTAATATTGCAAGAGGAAATGCTAAAACAAAGGAAACACATCCCTACATGTAGTTTCCTTCTACCGTCAGTCTGATTACATGCCGTTACAGTAATTATCAACAATTTATTACAAGTTCAGCCTGACTTCACATACACATTATAAATGCAAAACTAAATATGGGATACTGATAATCTCTGCCAGCTTATTATTCTTTTTAACACTGTAAACAAAATGTGTGATATCTTGAAAAAGACATTACGGACTGCATCCAATGTTGAATCCTTATATCACTCGCACATCTGGCCAAATGTTCATCTTACATAGAGCTAGTATGACAGCCCAGTTGAACTTGCTTTTCACCACATTTACAAAACTTGGGAGCAGTAAAGACCAGACAAGTCAACATGGGCTGGAGTTAGGTAATCCCATGCTGGGCTGACCTGGTGTTACAGCAGCATCTGCTGTCAACAAAAGTGACCTGCAACAGTAAAAACACAGGTGAATTCATAAAGAAGGAATTTTACCAAAAAAAATGAAGGGGTGGATGTCAGTTTTTATTCAACTTCTAACAGAGGCTGTGGCCAATAAAACTACTACAGTCAGGCTATCAACCCAAACCAAACATTACTCTGGTTCATGACACTGATTTCTGGTTTCTTTTTAGATAAGTACAGATAATTTATGACTATTAAAGTTTCTCCTGTTTCTTCATTTCTTCCATTCAGTCTGGCTCTATTCACACACATCAAATCTTCACTACTTGGTGAAATTTCTTTATTACACAATTCCAAACACCTCCCACCATTCATATTAATATCGCTAACCACTGCAAAAAAAAGGTCATATTATGGAATTGGAAAAACAGAATTAAATTATCCATATCCCACTGGCTCACTTTATTCACTGACTACTCAAATCTGGAAAACTAACAGCATCTGTGATAAATAACATCATACCTTTTTACAATACCTTCAACACACAACTCACGTTATTGTGCTTGTCTGGTCTGGTGCAGTTTTGTCTCACTCACTTAGTCCTGTCTTGGCTTGTCATATTAAAAAGTAAGCAAAATGAAACAATTACTCAAATCATTGACGAGTGAATTCCCCAACAACTTTAATAAGTGGTTAATAGCTGAAGTAATTAAGGAAAACAAACATGTGTTGTCCAGCCTCTCCGGTGTGTGTATGTGCTGCTTTTATCTGTTATATGTGTTACGTATATGAGCATGGATTTTCTGCTCTTTTTGTACATTACAATGTTATTGATTGTTGCTGTACTGTCTGGGTGTGTGGTCATGTCTCTTTACTGGACTTCATCTCCTTGTATTCTGTACTATAATACACTATTGATGTTTTACTTATTCTTATTATCATTTTTGTATATATAAATGTCTTTGTTGTGCTGTTCCTCTACTGCAGCTGAACCCTCTATTTGAAGTCATTCCTGCTGCTCGCTGTGTTCTTGTGTAACATCACATTTGTTCTGCTTGCACACTGGGAGTGTGATAGCGCAGCCTCGCTCCACTGAGAGAACATTAAATTAATAACAGATAGTCATAGAGACTTCACACATCCTTTTCAATCACTTGGCAATAACTCCAGCAGTGTTCCTGCTCCTTCCTGTTCTGCAGCAGGGACCCTGCATGCTGCTGCTGCCAGAGATGCTCTATGCTTGAGAAGAAGGCTCACTCGGTAGCACAGGGGATGCTGCAGCCTATTAACTCCCTGAGTACCAGCCGTTTTATGAAACAGAAAGTGCCTTGTTCCAGCGTTTTGGCCATTTCGAGTCATATTTCAAGACCCACCTTCTACCTTGTTCCATTCTTGTTTTATCAGAGGTAGAGTAGAGGACACTTTCACCAAAATCACCACTTTTTGTCCAGATTTGTTGTTTTGCTCTCTAATCGCGATCATCTCCACTTCCTGTTTTGATCTCTGTGGTGTATACCATCTCTTTATGCTCCGACTACAAATCCCAGAAGCCCCAATATTACTCAAAGGCTGCGGGCGCCCTTTAGTGCCTGCTGCTAAAAAATACTTTGACGTATTTATATGTCAATGGCACTCACAATGGCATTGTGGGGGGGGCTGGAGTCTATCCCAGCTGTCTTAGGGTGAAAGACAGGGTACACCCTGGACAAGTGTCCAGTTCATCACAGGACACATAGAGACAGACAACCACTCACACTCACATTCACACCTACGGTCAATTTAAATTAGCCAATTAACCTAATCCCCATGCATGTTTTTGGATGGTGGGAGGAAGCCGGAGTACCCGGAGAGAACCCACGCAGACACGGGGAGAACATGCAAACTCCACACAGAAAGGCCCCGGGCCGGGAATTGAACCTGGTACCTTATTGCTGTGAGGAGACAGTGCTAACCACTACACCACAGTGCCACCTGTCAATAGCACTCAAGTGTTGGATTTTAAATGACATCGATGGCACTCAAAGAGTTAACCTGGGCATGAAGTGACATATTCATTCATTATCATATTATAGTCACCCCTGGGTCTGTGATCTGTGGGCCCTGGGCCATTCAGCACACATTGGCTTAAGGCCAATTTATAGTACTCCGTAAAGTGCCGTACGTAGAGACAGAGAGCCCTCTCCGTCGCCGAAGAGCCTGACGGAGAGCCTCTCCGTCGTCTCCGGGCGCAGGAATTTTTTTTTAACTGTCCGTCAATCCGTCAAGGGAAGACGGAGACGACAAGGGCTGTGATTGGTCCTCTAGCTGCACCCTGCTGTGAAATGCAGCCCCTCTCCCTACACACAAACAGACAGACAGGTCTCCTCTGCAGCAGCACAGACAGGACAGGAACTAAAGTATCGATTATCCTTGTGAAAGGCAAATCAAACACATTCAACCTGCTCAAAAAATCTATTTAATTCATTCAGTAATTATGGCTGGGGTATATTTACACAGAACATACCGAAAGTTGTTGGTTTGCGTTCGCTATTATCCGATTTTGTGTTGAAAAGAAAGAGGAAGAGGAGCTTTAAAGACTGAAAGCAATCAATGTTGTTCTCTTCTATCTCCCTCACAAATAATTAAATCATAAAATAGTATTTTCTCCTGCTTTTATCAGCGATATTAAGGCGAATTGCTTCACTTTCCGAGGGGGTGCATTTCACGACAGGGCTGCACAACACGCATCATGACGGAGAAGTGCGAGGGCTCGAGGGGTCTCCGTAGCTACGGAGTCGGATGACGGATTACGCAGACGGAGAAGTATATTCCAGCCTTTAGAAGAGAAGCAAGCAGGGGAGGGAGGTGACAGACTTTTTTCACTCCTGGGGCCTCATTCACAGGCTATGGGGACACATACTACTGTTATACTACCTTTATAAAGTGAATTTTGCATAATACGTGACCTTTAATATAAAAAATAGGAAATTTACCAATCAATAATTGCATTATTACATTGTCTTGAACCGTCATTACATGTCATCTCATCATGTGTTTCCTGCTTTAATATTAACATACAGTTCAATGATAAGTATAAACAGGAAAGGAATGAATTATGAGATGGACTACGGCTGGCAGAGAAATTCCATAAGCAAACAGAACAACAAAAAGCCTAATTTAAACTGAAGGCTATCCTTGTCTTCATTGGTGAGCCCGATCTTTTGCTGAGCATTCTGCCAGGTGATGGTTCGATTCACTGCAGTAGAAACACAGGCCCTCACATAGGCGGTGGCGTTGTTCCTCTGTGATTAGCTTAGCTTTGTCAGGTTGCATAGGCTCCCCTCCCGGAGTTGGCAGTGCTAGATGAGAGGGAATGGCAATGGGGGAGTGCGCTGGATCCATCCACGGTATGCACCTCTCGTGGTGCTGGGACCGAGCAGCCCCTCTCCATCGATCTCTGAGCTGCAGCCAAAGTTGGTTGTTTTTTTGGACGACCAGGGCGACGAGTGAGTCCAGGTCCCAGACTGATGTGTCCAAGGTATAAAACCAAATTCTACAATTATAACATTTGACAAAGGCCAGAGACTCCAGATAATCCCTGCTAGGATGGTCACAACCACAATTACACAATGTATGGATGTTTACGCGGTGCAGAAATCTCTTTGTAGAGATTTTTTTTTCTCTCTCCCTGATGACAACTAAGTGGTCAGACTCCAGAAACAGATCTGCTGATCTAAACTGAAAATCAAATATCTGAACTTGCATTTGGAATGTTTTTTGGTCTCTGAGAGTAAGTTTTGTCCCATGTGCCTGTCGAGCTCCCACATACCATGTGTATCTGTCTCATAAGTATTTTCAGTGTCCTTTTGTCGAGCTGCCTGTGTCCCTGTAAAGAGTGGATTTTTGGTTGTTACTCTGTAGAAGTCTAGTTTCCTCCTAGTGAGCGTCTTATGTTTCTGGTTAGAATTATTATGCCCTTACCTCCCAGTAAGCGTCTTTTGTTTCTGGTTAGAATTATTATGTCCTTACCTCCCAGTAAGCGTCTTTTGTTTCTGGTTAGAATTATTATGCCCTTACCTCCCAGTAAGCGTCTTTTGTTTCTGGTTAGAATTATTATGTCCTTACCTCCCAGTGAGCGTCTTTTTTTTCTGTTTAGAATTATTATGTCCTTACCTCCCAGTAAGCGTCTTTTGTTTCTGGTCAGAATTATTATGTCCTTACCTCCCAGTGAGCGTCTTTTTTTCTGTTTAGAATTATTATATCCTTACCTCCCAGTGAGCGTCTTTTGTTTCTGGTTAGAATTATTATGTCCTTACCTCCCAGTGGGCATCTTTTTTTCTGGTTAGAATTATTATGCCCTTACCTCCCAGTGAGTGTCTTTTTTTCTGTTTAGAATTATTATGTCCTTACCTCCCAGTGGGCATCTTTTTTTCTGGTTAGAGTTATTATGTCCTTACCTTCTAGTAAGCGTCTTTTGTTTCTGGTTAGAATTATTATGTCCTTACCTCCCAGTGGGCGTCTTTTTTTTCTGTTTAGAATTATTATGTCCTTACCTCCCAGTGAGCGGCTTATGTTTCAGGTTAAAATTATTATGTCCTCACCTCACAGTGAGCATCTTTTGTTATGATTATTATATACTTATATATTATATACTTACATCCCAGTGTATTCATCCCAGTTCATTTATAGTCTAGGTCTTTACATACTCACCTCCTTATGAGCCTTTTTGGTTAGAAATTAGCATGATTAATGTTTCCTCCATATGAAAGTCTTTTGTTTGTAGTTTAGATTTTTGGTTTTTCCTTTTTCCACTTGGCCACTGAGAGAGATATATTTTGCTCCTTTTTGACCATGTGAGCAAATGCTCCTGTGTTATTTTGTCCAAAAGCCATATTACCTTAAATGAAATAACTGTTACTGTTAAGGTGAAGGCACTGAGTCATGCTTCATCTCAATCAAAAATAATAATAAGAATATAATAAATGTTTATTGTTTATAGATATAACTTTTTTGTAAAACAATAAATTTGAAAGAGCTTGACAGGAAGTAATTAGAAACATCTCAATAAAAAGAAGAAGAACAACTAAATTTTTATTGGATAGCTAGATATTTTGTTTCTTTTGTAAACAGTAAATTAAGTAGTCCTCCCATCTCTGCCTGATCTTGACATCCTCATAGAGGGGGTTTCCATCTTGGTCGTTTATCACAGAGGTGGTTCATCTCTGAGACGCATGGCTCTGACGCTCCTGTAGAGCTCTCGTGGTGACCGTTTACAGAGTTCACTCAGCTCCTGCCCGTAGGCCTTCCAAGAGGCATATTTGCCTGTTTGACCACTCTGTTGCTCCTCTTTCTGGCTAACCTGTAGTTGACATAGTCATCATGTGCCTGTGACTTGACCCATCCTTTGAAGAGTTTCTTCTTTTCCCTTACTGCCTCCTTCACCCTGTCGTTCCACCACTTTGTGAGAAAAATTAATACGAATATAATAAATAAATATTTATTTGATATACTGATATTTTTCTGGTTTTACGTAAAACACTTATTTGAATGAGCCATTACAGAAACATAGAAATATATTTTGGTAATCAGCCATACTGTTAAATTTGGGCAGCCGTAGTAAACACCTTACACTGGGTGGGGGTATAATACATCTGTTAATCACTGCATATGACATTTGACATGTGATAAAATAATAAAGATATAAAATGTGTATGCAATTAATGATCAAATGTTTAATGCAACTTAATACAGACAGTGAGTCTCTCCATCAGATGATGGGTGTGCAGAGAAAATGAAAATGAAAATAAAAATGTGGACCACCACAATGCACTGCATGGCAGCACTGACCGAGGCTCCGGTTGTCAGAGTGAGCCCTCCTCTCTCTCCCCTCCTCTGCTGTGACGCTGTAGCTACCGAGCCGCTGCCGGTTCCCTCCCCTCACTCCTCACTCCGCCCGGCTGGCTGCGCGCTGAACACCGCGTTTAACGGGAGACGTCGCGAAACAGAGAGTGCACAGAGGTGACCTGACGACAGGAGCGCATCCGCACCTCAGCTGGACGGACTGTGGATTTAAGGAGAGGAAAAAGACGGACGGGTTGAAGGCGTCACTGCGCAGCGCGACAGGGAGCCGCTCCAAACTGCTGTCCAGTGAACGAGGTAACCAGATCTGTCTTTTTACGCATGGCAACCAGGTAACGAGCACGGTCACCACAGCCTTGAGTGACCTCCAGTCGGTGGTCGTCATCACACAGCATCCACGGCCATCATTAGAAAGGCAGTGTGAGAGCTGCATCCCCTCTGTGCTCCTGAAACTTCCCCAGTCCACAGAAACACAGGTCTGCCAGCAGTGTGGGCTTTACCATCACCTGCATCCTTCAGGGGGATATTTTTTTTCAGGGTGCTGCAGATGCATGCAGTCATAACAGCAATGATGATGTGTGTTTGGAAAATATTAGTAGGGATCATGAGATCCTGCAGTGTTCAGGGCTCCAGGATGGTTTTGCTTTCCATGTTGTGTCTCAGTGTGTTCTGTTAGTGCATGACAAGCCTCTCCCTATAAACACACAGGTCGACACACAGGTGTACACAGTCTCATCTCAACCTGAAAGATGAAATAATCACAATCACGACAATCATTTTAGACCCTGCATGTTGTGACAGTGAAACAGTGATGGTTAAGTTTAGGCAACAGATCTGCTTTGTGAGGTTTAGGGAAAACTTGCTGTTTGGGCTTAGAATAAGTAAGTAAACTGAGAAAATAAACAGTAACATCATGTCACGACACCCTTGTGGGTGATGGTCCTGCGCCTGTTGGACCCAGACTCCTCAGCTCCACCCATCATCAATGCTCCCTCTCACTTTTTATTCCATGGAGCATATTCATGCAAAAGCGTTAACAAAGCTGTCAGTGTGAGACTCCAAGGCGTGATGACACGCCAAAAAGCAAGAATGGAGTTATATCACATGTAAAATAACAACTGTGTCATTTATACGGCGCTGGGTATCAGAGGTTCTCTGCTCTTTGTGGCAGCAGATGATGATGGCGAAGCTGTGAAATGCTTCTAGAGTGACATAGAAGGAGGAGAAATGCAATTGTCACCAGATATTTAACTCTCTCTGTTGTCGACTCCACATTCTTTGGCTGTGACCAGCGGGTGTAGCAGCCAGAGAGCTGGCCAAGTGTGTGTGAGTGTAAGCCTCAGTGCATGAGCCTGGATGGGTGCACGCTTATTTGACCCAGTTTGTATGTGAATTTAAATGTGTCCTCACTCACTGTGTGCCTGTGTGTGTGTGTATGTGTGTGTGTGTGTGTGTGTGAGAGAGACCAACAGTGGCCAACAGGGAGCTTGACCACCTCCACTTGGAACAGTCACTAATCTATTTTTATTACTGTTAAATAATTCAGAAACAGCCTCAGCAGTCATCACCTGTCCGTCTGACAGCCTGGCACCAGTCCTCCTGGAGGTTTCCAGTCATGTGTGTCATCTATGTGTGTGTGTGTGTGTGTGTGTGTCTGTGTGTGTGTGGAGACAGTCAATTTATCATCCCCTAACCATTTCATTACGTGAAGTTTTCTCTCTGAAGGAACTTCAGTCATCAGACAGCACATAGTTAGATATTGAGCAATCACTTTGTAGGATATTCATATCTCAGATCTCCCATTTCTCAGTCAGTCCATCAAACGCCACCCTTGTTTTAGAATATCAACAATAGCAGAAACTCTGGCAGCCTGGTGGAAATTCCACCCTGGCACCATCTAACCTCACTTCCATCTGGAACAACCCCAACTTCCTCAGTAACAAGAGACCCCTTTATTTACACACCTGGGCTGATAAAGGAATCACTCACCTCAAATACATCTTTGGTCCAGAGCCAGCAATTCCTGGAGTACTTGCAGCTTAAATCATCCATTCAATTAGCGGTGGGTGATATGGCCTAAAATTTATATTGTGGTATAATTTGTACCATAGATGGTAGACAGTATATATCATGTATATTTTGGTATGTAAATTACAGAATAATAGTTACCATAGCATATGGTAAAAGCATTCAAGCAGGAAGTTGTTTTTAAACTATTAAATAACATAAAAGTCAAGAATATTACTTTATTTTATATGTATTGTGCAGAACTGGGGCGGCACGGTGGTGTAGTGGTTAGCACTGTTGCCTCACAGCAAGAAGGTACCGGGTTCGAATCCCGGGGCCTTTCTGTGTGGAGTTTGCATGTTCTCCTCATGTCTGTGTGGGTTCTCTCTGGTACTCCGGCTTCCTCCCACCATCCAAAAACATGCATGGGGTTTAGGTTAACTGGTTAATTTAAACTGACTGTAAGTGTGAATGTGAGTGTGAGTGGTTGTCTGTCTCTATGTGTCCTGTGATGAACTGGAGACTTGTCCAAGGTGTACCCTGTCTTTCACCCTAAGACAGCTGGGATAGGCTCCAGCCCCCCCGCAACCCTATGAGGATGGATGTGCAGAACTGTATAGACAACATAAAACAACTAACTTCACACTGTTAACACAATAGTACTGCCTTCAGTATTAGCCCTACACAACGTCCGCTAGCTTAATGCTAACACATAATGGAAAACAGCATAGACGGGCTAACGTAAATTAGCATCACGACATGATCATTTTAACTTAAAGAAACGGGCGTTTGTTTATACTCAACACAAACAGTGCAGCAACACACAGAGTAGAATGTGTGATAGGCTGACCAAACGTCCTCTTTTCCCCAGACATGTCCACTTTTTACACCTCGTCTCGGGGGGGGGTTATTAATTGATGATAATGTCCGGTTTTCCTTCTGTGTATGTATTAGCCTGTGTCCCCCCAGGTTGTCAGTGTTTGACCGTTGTGGAAACATTTCTCAACGCTCTCCCCCCCCCGTCTCTGTGCTCCCAGCCATTCTCACTCTGAGGCAGGTATGATGATGTCATCAAGGGTAGGACGGTACTGCGCAAATCTCAACCATGGGCCAAATTTTCTACCGTCTACCGCAAATACCACATATACCGCGCAGCCCTACATTAAATCTAATCTTAACACTACACATGTTAATCTGGTACTCCCCCCATCATCCGCAGAATTAATCAATATCTCCTCACCAAAAAAAACTCCTCTCTTGAATACATGGAATTATAGCACATTCAGAGAAAACCCTTGCCATACCAACGATAAAATGAGAACGAGATCTATCCATTACTCCTGATGCCGACTTCTGGACCAAAATATGCAGTAACATCCATTTCATGACTAACAATGCCAACCTACAACTCATACAGTACAAAATCCTACACAAAATTCACTACACAGGGCAAAAAATGCATAGAATGGGTCACATCAGAAATTTGTCCATACTGCACACAAAAAACTATAGATACTTATGTTCATGCCATATGGCATTGCAGACCGGTTAAAACCTTCTGGAAAAAAATGACTCTCCAACCTCCTGGGCTGCCACATCCCAATATCCCCTTCCCTCTGTTTACTAGGAGACACATCAGAACTTTCCATTAGTCAAACACAGCACAAACTACTTCTTACAGCCATAACTATCGCCAAGAAAACTATCCTCAAGAACTGGAAATCACCAATCACCATACACATCTCACACTGGAAAAACCTCCTCATGGACCATATCTGTGCTGAGCATCTATCCACCTCCACCACAACCACTGCAACAGAACCCCACTCTATCTGGTCAGCCCTCATCACCTTCTTACAACCCTGATTTGATCGTTCTGCATAAATATTCTTACTATTATTGCTGTCATTGTTAATATTGTTTCTACTATTTGGTTTTGTTTGCCTGCGTACCAACTAAAACATATAAGCACACATTCATATACATTTCACTTGTCCACGTAGAATTATGATGGTTATTATATTGCTATTATTGTCGTTGTCATTGTCGTTATCTGATATTTATCAGTTACCATTCTCTTCTATGTTGGTTTCCTTTTAAAATGATTCTATTGTTTAGTCTGTCATTATTATTGAAAGTCAGTAGCACTCTGCTTATTATTACACACACATTTGCTTTGACAGTCTGTCATGTTTCTCGCACATTCACACATCATGTTTTGGTCAGTGTTTGTTCAGTTTCTCTCCTTTCATGAGGGAAGCAAACTGCATGTGTCTTTGTAGAAACACAAAGAACATTTTCCTATTAAGTTGTCTAACATAACTATTATTCATCCAGACAAGCTGTCTCAGAACACTTTATTTTTTATTTCCTCTTTGCAGTAACTGCCACAGGGAACGGTTGTTGAGGGACAGGGAGAGGTTCATACACACACACACACACACGCAGAATGATTTGACAGGTGAAGAACACTGCATTTTCCGCACTGGTGATGCCGCAGCTCCTGTATGGCTGTTATGCAGCAAACCTTTCAGAAACATAAGAGGTTACAAAACAGGGTTGGTTTTGTGTGTGTGTGTGTGTGTGTGTGTGTGTGTGCATCATTACTTTTGGCAGTAACTAATACTCCAACGAATTACATTTAAAATAAATGAATGCAGTTACCGTTACAATATGGTACATTTGTCCATTATTTGGTAAATGATTTCCTGATTTATGAATTCAGATTGCTTTCATTCAGGCTCGCAGATGGCACTAGGGACGGGGGACATGTCCTAATCAGATTTGTCCCCCCACTTTCCCAGCATAAGGTGACAAACATCGCCAGTAAAACAGAACATTATTGTCACTGCACCAGCACTGCGAGCCCCACATTTGAGTGATCCAACTCACGGTGCGTTCACTTGCACATGAACGTCGGAATTTCCAGAATTTAAAGAAGAAACCCCCCTCGTAAATTCGGATCTCCAATTTGGAAAGTTGGATTAATCAACCTGACATAGAATTCAGTAGAAAACAGTAGCTACATGTTATGTTGTACGTCTGTAAGGATGAAAGAGCTGGAAGAACTAAACTTTGAGGTTAAGATGATCTGAGCTCCAAGTTCTGACTTCCAGTGAACACACCATAAGGCAAACTCTCACTCCCCAGGGTCCTAAAGAGAAACCCTATTACTTTTAACAGTAATGCCTTACTTTTTGGTGTAAATAATCAACAGAGTAATTGAGTTTCTTTTTGAATGAAGTAACTAGTAACCTAGTGTACGTGTGTGGATTAATCCATCATCATAATTAATCTGATTAAAACTTTTAACACAATTAACCATCCTCAGCAGAATGACTCTGAATGTCTCTTATAAGTTGTTTCAGTCACTTGGTCCAGTAGAGTTAGCAGCTCTAATGATTAGTTGATCCGGTAGTGACAGGAAACTAAAACAACCAGACTAGTTTCTACTTCTGGTCTCGTCTCACTGAAGCTACAGAGTCTCTGAGTCTCTGCAGACCTCTAACAGACCAGATGATGCTCCTCAGTATTTGGTCCACACCGAGGCTCTCTAATAAACTCCATCAGTCCCCCTCATTGTTCACTGTAGCTGCTCTGACCGAGGCTTCCTGAGCAGTTTACGAGCCTCCACAGTCACCAAATATCCACTGCTATGGTCTCCAACTGGAGGTGACGCAGTGCATCATTCAACCCTGACGCAAGTATGGAGGAGCAGATAGACTGATGATGGTTGATTACTGATAAATGTTTGTTTAAAACCAAGAGATAAAGTGTTGTTAAAGTGTTTCAAGTTGTGTTGTTGAAACTAGAAGAATAGAATGATCTTTATTGTCAGTATACAACAAAATGTATAGCTTCACCCTTTTCAGTGTACAAGAATAAAATTATGATAAAAATAAGAAATAAATATGGAAAATTAGTTTTTAAATCTTAGAATGTAAATACAAAATAAGTATAAAAATACCTTATATACAAATATGAATATGAATTTACAACAAGTATAAATACTGAATATATAAACAGAAAATGTGCAAATGTACTGCACCGGATGTTAGCCTATGTACAGAATAAATAATATATTACACAGGGTGATTAATGGAACAGCAGCAGTAACTGCTGAAGGTTTTTAATAAACACCATTTTTCAGTTTGCTCATTCAAAATGAAACATACATGATATTTAATTGTGATTAATAAAAATTAATCCACAACAACCTGTGACCTGAATAAATGATAAAGCTAATGTCTGGCTACACTCATCCATTACAAAGCACAGAGAAAACAGTAATTAGGTATTTGTCTGTTATGTTTTTTTATTATGATCTGTAATAGTGTGGTCAGCCTATCCCCGCTGTCTTAGGGTGAAAGAGGGACATATAGCTGCGTATTGTCAGCATAACAGTGGAAATTAATGTTATATCTTTGGATGATCTGACCCAAGAGAATCATCCATCCATCCATCCATTATCTACCTCTTATCCTCTCATAGGGTCTTTGGGGGTGCTGGAGTCTATCCCAGCTGTCTTAGGGTGAAAGACAGGGTACACCCTGGACAAGTGTCCAGTTCATCACAGGACACATAGAGACAGACAACCACTCACACTCACATTCACACCTACGATCAATTTAAATTAACCTAATCCCCATGCATGTTTTTGGATGGTGGGAGGAAGCCGGAGTACCAGAGAGAACCCACACAGACATGAGGAGAACATGCAAACTCCACACAGAAAGGCCCCATCAGAGACTCATCAGCCGCTCACATAGCTTCCTGTAGAATAGCATTATAGCTCTGTTAACAGAACTGCCCTAACTCTTTGTAACGGTGTTTCAGACAGCAACCTCCCAGTGTGAAAGCTGCTCCTCTTCATTAGCTTTATTCCACCAACAGTTCAAGTGAAGCTGGCAGTACACATTACATTCAGATTGCCAGCGGAATAATGGAGCACTTAAATAAAGATTAGGCAGGCTAGCTCTCATTAGCTTCCTCTGCTATATTGCTGTTCAGCATACTGCAGCGGGTCCTTATAGGTGTTTTACTGTCATCTATATTAAGGTTAACTGATGCCAACTGAACACAGAAGAATACATTCGAAAGCAGGACCCTGCTCAGAAAACTAACACTACTACACTACTACTTCTTCCTCTTCCTCCCCACACGCTGCTGCTTTAAAACAAAGAAGTAATGTTGTGTTGTGGTCAGGCAGCCTGCATGCTCCTGTCTATGGCATGCATACACACTGATAACATGTCAGCGTGAGGCAGATGTCACACACGCTAGCTGCAATACATGCAAGCGTGCTGCATGGGGGAAACAACCCAAGTAGTTTCAACACTACAAATTTAATTTGGCACTTGAAGTCGTTTCACACCAAAGAACATGATGATTTCCTCAAACAGACTAGCGAAAAGAGAAAGAAAACGCCGACCCCACGGGGGCCGCTGCAAACAACGATAGAAAGCACACAGTCCTCACGGTGAGAAGGGATCCCATGAACAGTAATGGAATGCATCTGCCTGGATGACCAGCCATTCAGTGTGGTGGAGGGTTTGGGATTTCAGAGACTAGTCACTAAACTCGACCCCCGGTACGTTGTAATAAGCCACAATGGCATATTGTTTTCCACAGTGCCACTGCTGCTATGAAGGATTATTAAAGTTACTGCTATACAATAAATAAAGGCAATCTAGTGGTATATAGTGACTAAATCATTACAAGGTTAACATAAATGAAAGACTATAGGCCTATGCATGAGTGGATGAATTAATGGGGAAAAAAAGAGTAAAAAAAAATATAAAGATTAATAATATTGTCCCACGTGATCAATTGGTTCTGATCAGATCAGTGAGGCTTTAGGTGATCGGTTGGTCCAAAAAAACCTGATTGGACCATCTCTATCGCTAATGACTAAATGTTGTGGAGGTTGAACACTGTTGTGCAAATGTAAAGAGTGATGTGAGAAACGCACCAAAGCCACTGAGAAAGACTGTAAGTGAAGAAAATTTTGGGCCAACCACTTCTTAATATCAGTAATACAACCATACAATAGATACCTGTAATATATTTTAACAATATTTTTTGTCAATTATTTTCATAAATATTGGAGTTTTAGTTAGTGAGAATTTGTAGTAATTGTAGGTGTACATTAACTCTTTGAGTGCCAGCCTTTTTTTAAAGCAGAAAGTGCCTTGTTCCAGCATTTTTGCCCATTTTGAGTCATATTTCTAGACCCACAGAATATTATATTATTATAGAGGTAGAGGTCACGTTCACCAAAATCACCACTTTTTGTCCAGATTCTGTTTGTTTTGCTCTCTAATCTCGATCGTCTCCACTTCCTGCTTTGATCTCTGTGGTGTCTCTATATGCTCCGACGACAAATCCCAGAAGCCCCAGGATTACTCACAGGCTGTGTGAGAACGCCCTCTTGTGCCTGCTGCCGAAAAAAACACTTTGACATATTTATACATCTATGGCACTCAAAGAGTTAACCAAAAACATTATATTTGGATACTTACTATCACATAGGCGTATGTGTCCATTGTAATTTATTCAAAAACAAGACATAATGCTGTATTTTAGACTACACATAAATATGCTTATTTTTGGGGCTGAGCCAGCACCCACCTGTCACTAAAAGAGGCCATGCCTTAATTATGCTTGAAAACCTTCACACCTGCATTGCAACCAAGAAAATAGAAGGTTTGTCACAAAAACAAAATATTTTTATCCATTCTAGTGTGCAAAATCATAGAAAAACACCATCTAATCATATTGTTCCAAATGATTTGATCCAGACACGTCGAGAACCCTCGGGAACAAGTCACGTGCGTTTCGGTGGGAGGCCTGAAGAAAGGGATGTGTGTATTTTCAAAATAGAGCTTGCTGGAACCATTTTCCAAAGAACTCCTACTCCACCTTTAATAGATTTTAACTGGTGAGTCATTAAAAAAATCTCCCCCTTTCAGTTGTCATAACATGGAAAATCAGCTGTTGTTTGTTTTTAGCAGGCTGTAAAGTTTGTAAAGTGGTACATTTTAACATGGGGGTCACTGATTGACTCTATTTTGCAGCCAGCCTCTGGGGTCATTCTGGGAACTGTAGTTTTTGGCTTCACAGAGACACCAGAAGTTGCCACTACTAGCTTTGGGAGAGTGTAGGATCTGAACCATCATGACCAAATATATTCAAATCAAAAACACTCTGTTTCATTTTCTACCTGAGCAGTGTGTCAGATGTGTAAACTGGGCACGACACCAGCGGCTGTGACATAGCAGCCTGTTTGTCTGACAGCACAGGCAGAATGAGAAATTCTGCAGGATATTTTACCAGCTGACATGAAAATCAATGTAGTGTTTGTCGAGATGTCGCTCTCCAGGGATCTGTGTGTCTGATCAGTCTGTCTGACTGTCTGTGTGTCCCATCATTCCTCTCTTCAGGTATACTGACCTCGCTCTGCATCTGATGGCCTCTTCATCCTCCATGTATCTATTTCATCTCTCTCAGGTATAGCTGTAAATAAGCAGGATGTGTGTGTGTGTGTGTGTGTGTGTGTGTGTGTGTGTGAAAGAGAGAGAGAGAGGAGAGACACAGTATGAGAAGGAATGAACCACAAAGTAGAGGGAAATAGAACAGAATAGAATAGTTTTTTATTTACCACCCGCCACAGCAGCATAGACAAATGACAATAATAAAAAACAGCAAGACATAATAGAATAAGTAATAATAATAATAGAATAAATATATACATTATGTACTGAATAACAAAGGAAGAAAATATATTTTTAGTTGCAGATGAAATGTTCCTTTTTAGACGAAATGTATTTTTCCTATTTGTTATGTGTGTAAACACATACATAAACATGTTCAAACTAACTCATCATTAAAACTGTTTTAAGTGTAAGCCTGATTTTTTTGAATGTCTGCAACAATCTTATTCTGATGATCAAAGATTAAGTACATTACATATGTCTGGACATGAGTCACTTTAACATGAACATAGTCATAAAAAAAGAAGAAATCTCTTCCCCCAACCCAGATGGTACATGGGTAAGACAACAAATAATGCATAGAATTAAATAAATTAACACGAAGACCATTTCTCCAGGGAGTGAAGCATAAAAGATAATATGGTAATACAGGTATAACACTCAAAAGCTTCCTTATTGTTTCCTTTGACAGTTTTCACCCCCACCTCCAAATTTATAAAGAAATAAGGACCTTGTCCAAGGGTAATGGCAGCATCTTCATTTTATAATTGGTGTGGGCTATTTATTGATGGACAAAAAATATGTACACAGAGCTATTTAAATGTAGAGCAGCAGCAGTCCTGAATAATCTGATTAATTGCTCAAGGGCAAAAGTGCACATTTTTCCATATTTATTTCATAGCCTGAAAAGGTGTATTTTCTATGCTCAGGGTTCTTGTGAAACATCAAATAGCAGCTGGGAGAGAGGACTGTGGGATTACGAAATAATGACTTCATAATTATTATTCCTGCTGTAACTCTCCACCCCTGCAACTGCTAGACTATTAAAACCACCTGCTGATGTTTGTAGTGTTGTAGAGTTGTAGAGAAAGTTGTAAAGTTACTTGGTAACTTTGCCGACAAATCTACTTTGTCTTGTATTTGGTGAAAACTTATCGTAGGGCTGCTAGCATGTGAAAATAGCCATGGCAGGTTTAAGTGTACTCCATGTTTCAATACTATTACTACTGGAGACTGATGTTGGCTCATATGTGGATTAAATGCTCATGTGGAGCAGTGTCATGTTGAGCTGCTTTGGCACTGAAACAGAGTTGATACCTGATTGTCTTGTGCTCTTGAGCGTCGGATGCAGTGGTGTAAAGCACGCCGCCACTGGACTCTTGAGTGGTGTATGTGTATGCTGAGAATCACCTGGCATGCCCGTGTGCCTCATTCTGAGATACTCTCTAAGACCAGATGTAGGAGTATTGAGGCAACGATCACCCAGTACCAGCTACGCTGGCTGGGACACGTGGTGAGGATGCCCCCAAACCGACTGCCTCGCAGGCTGCCATACGGCCAGCTACATCATGGTCGAAGATCTGCTGGAGGGCAAAAGAAGTGCATCAAAAACCAGGTAAAGGCAGCTTTGAAGAAGTGCAGAATCAGACCTGAGGCTCTGGAGGATGCTGCTGCTGACCGTAACACCTGGCGGCAGTAGTGCCTTGAGGGGACCCGTATGATGGAGGAGGACAAGATAGCCAGGAGACAGCAGAGAAGACTCAGGAGGAATACACCTGCAGCCCCTGCTGCCACCTTTACATGCCCTACCTGCAACAGGACATGTGGAACTAGGATAGGACTGTACAGCCATCAAAGAAGTGGATGTCATCATCGGTCTCGATGGACAACCGCAAGCAAGCAAAGCAAGTATAGAGTAGATGAAAGCACTACCACTACCAAAGGCTTGAAGGTGGTTATTCATTGGAAGCTCCTTCTGTATTGTTACAACTCTGTTTTATTGAGTGTGAATGGCAATAAATGATATGTTAAATTTTCTCGTCTAGTCTTATATTTTTTGGTCCCAGAAAGAGACAGGTGTTGTGACAGTAAGCTGCCCTTGACAGAAAAGGAATACACTGTCGGTCTGGACACAACCTCTGTGACTTCATCAACCTTCTACTGTTATTTTAGTACATTTGACACAAGTGACATTCATTTTATTTAAGTAAAATTCTACCCTTCCACCAGGGTTCAAATTATAATCTGAGCTTTGTGGGGGTCTCTAAAATTAGAACCCCAAGACCGTTGGAAAATGTTGATAGTGTTTTATATAAACAATGCATTTTAATTATATTTTTGATGATCATTCCCATATTTGTGAAAAGAACAACATGACAGTTACTTGGTAGGTGAAGCACTGAATGAATAAATCCAGAGTTTTCTTCAGAAATGTGAGATAACATGGAGAGCAAAATGAGCTAGCTTATAAACTCTGGACAAAGCTATGAATAGCTAACAGACTAATGTTCCAGAACTTTCCATCACATGAACCACTAACAGACCCACCTTACCTATGAAAGAACTGGGTGACAAACTGTCGACCCTTCACTTCTTTCTCCTGTCTGAACTTTCTTACTTTACTTTTTTCCTCCCTGACTTTTGAGTCATCCTGTCGTCTCCTCCTCCACTCTGTCTGTGAAAAGTTAGCTCTCTGCTCTCTGATGGAGCAGCTGGACTGAACCATTTCACTAAAATGTTGAGAAACATTGGTTGGTGTTGAGAAATGTTTCCACAACAAATAAATTTAATGTTACTAGTTCTTTGGAAACCATGTTTGTTGTAGTCAGAAAAAATGTATTTGTGATTAAAATAATGAATGTTGGTCAAGATCCCCAGAGGATTTTACTGCCTTTATGGGAGCTCAGCTCCCACTGGCTCCCACAATTCAAACAGTGCCTTCCTTTTTTTTTTTTTTTGTGTCAGCACTTATTGGAAGGTGTCAACTATTTATGGGATTGGTGCATTTTTCTCTTGCAGAAAAGTATTTTTATATTTTTGTGCATGTGTGTGACCGTCACCGCACCCTCTCTGGAGACTAAGTTGTCTTTCTTTATTTGATTTTCTTATAGTGAACCAGAGAGGATAGTGCTACACCTTAGTGAATTGAGTGAACTGAGGGGGAAACAGATGGTAAACAGGGTGAGAGAGTATGGGTAGGAAAGAGTACAAACAGTGTCATTAGGAAAAAAGAATGTGAGAAGCAGCATGATTCCCAGTAACCAATGTCTCAAAAATAAGGAGAGAAGAGAGATAGTACTCATAATGATTAAATTAATAAAGTAAATAACCAGAAAAATCAAAAATAATTACAAAATCAAACCCTACAGAGAGTAGGGCACCGAGGGGCGCAGGAGAAATGTAGGAATACATAGAGAAAATGATTTTAGTGTTACGCCTGAAGAGTGATTTAGCCCATTCTGGCGAGTCCCATCAGTACTCAACAATGGGACGCGACAGACGTCCGTACACCCTGAGCCAACATGCATAAGTGATTAGCACCGAAGCCCAGAGCAGCTACGACGACTGAGCAGGGGCCCGCTGGCTGAGCCACCGTCCGACCCGGGCGGCGGAAACCTCCAGGAGGGATCGCCCAGAGAGCCAACCGGGACCAGAGAGAAACACACAGACCCAGGGGCCAAGAAGAGGCACAGCCAGACGTCCCCACGGCGCCACGAACAAGCCACGGAGGCCCGGGACAAGAGGGACCACCCACTACCCAACACCAGCCCCCAGCCACCCCACCACCAACACCCCAACCCCGTCCCCAACCCCAACCCCACCCACCCCCACACCCCACAGCCCCACCACCCCCACCCCGGGGAAGGCAAGGGGCCCCCAACCAGCCGGGGACAGACCCAGGGGCCAGGCATCCCCAAGAAGGGGCAGGCAACCAGCCGCCAAGAAAGCAGACCGCCACCAGTGCAGGCAGAAGGGAATAGACAACCGGGCCCTGAAGGAGGCCCGGGAATCAGGAACGGGTTAGAGGGAGTCAGTACCGCTGACGGGAAGGCGCACTGGATGGCCCCCCGCACCACATCCCAGGGTAACGAGGCAGACCCATGACTCTTGCCCCCAGAGAGGTGCCCCATCCCCAAGCAAGGGCCCAGCCACCACGAGCCGCTAGCAGACACCGCAGCCACACCGAACAACAGGGCCAGCAACCCCGGCCCCGCAACACACCAGAAGCCGCAGTACCGAAGGGGCCGTCAGCACGCCGGAAAAACCCCAGACCACCACCCAAGGACCCCGGGGGCCCCACAGCAACAGCAAGCCAATGGTTGGGCACCCCCAGCGTCTGAGAGCCAAAGGGCCGGGCCCCACCAGCGATGCCATGATGTGTGAATCACCATTATACCCTATTACTATATTTCTGCGATCCCTGACGAAGAAATATTCTCCCTACACCGTGTAAGAGTGCAACCCTGGGTGTGTGCATTAAAAGTTGGGTGGGCAATAGGGGCAACGGGGGGGGGAAGGTCGGAGGGCCACAGAGGATGGGTACTCTGCAGCCTACCCCGATTCAAAACCCCCAGGCCAGCCGGGAGTTCCCACCCAAGGAATGAGTGTGTGCTGCATTAAAAGTGGAGAATGGGGGGAGACAATGGGAGGTAGATGGGGAGGACGCAGCGCCGCGAGCACTGCAATCTGCCCCACCCCACGACCCACCACCCACACTACCATGGGGCCCTAACTGATGTGTCCCTATATGTGCCTAAAAGTAAATGTATACAGTGAGTTGTGTGGAGTGGGGTGCGCAATAAGAGGCAGTGTGGTGGGGGTCCGGCCCAGGGCGACAGAGCCAAGGGTGATTGCGTTATAACTGGCACTGAGGTGTGAGGCCCCCAGAGTCGAGGGGCAGAGGAAGCGCGGGAAGTCCCAACGGACCAACGGACCCCCTCAACGCCAGGACTCCCGGGGGCCACGGTACCGGAGCCCCGGCACAGCGGTCGATGAGGCCACACTGCAGGCCGGGGGCCCACCGCAGGCCAGCGGCCCACCGCGACCCGACCCAGACCAGAGACAGGGCAACCCCAAGGGTGCTCAAGACATAGGTGTCCAAGCCATCCCCGGGAGCAATTGCGCCGAGGGGCCCGGGCACGCCCCCCGCTGCACTGTCGACCCCATTCCCGCTCCACCACCTCCGAGGACAGTACAGGACCCGGGACCCAGGCCTCCAGCCAGCAGCAACAGGTCACCGGCGACGGGATGCAAGTCCAAAAAAAAAAAGCCTGTGTAGAATGAGCTGGCGCCCACCCCCAGGAGAGGACATAACCAGACTGCAGGGGGAAGAGCCAAGAGCCAGACAGGCCCTACAGAGTGAAGAGCAGCCCCAGGGACAAGTGGAAAGGGGTACCTCAATAAGGAAATGCAAAAGAGATATGAATAGTTATAATATACGTAGACTTGGGAAAGAACAATAGTCTGGAAACGAAGTGCTGACAAACTGAAAACAGACAACAAAACATGGAACAAAGACATAGACAACAAAATACAAACCGGACAAATTTACACAGAACAAGGACAGAGAAAACAGTGAACTGACGTACATAAAACAGAGGAAAAGGGAAAGGGGAGAAATAGCATCATAAATCACAATATCAGCCAATTATTTATGAATTTGGGGGAGGAATCAGCTCTGAATATTCTGTAGGAAGGGGGACCAGTAGTTATGGAATGTTGTGAGGTTGTCCTTTAGTGTCGATGTCAGTTGTTCTAAGTTTGCATGGTCTACTAGCAGGTTGGTCCAGTGGTTTATTGATAGTTTTGTTCTGTCTTTCCAGTTTAGTAAAATGGTCTTTTTGGCGATAGTTAATGCAACCAGTATGAATGTATGGAAATGGTGTGGGATTGTCAATGTGGAGAGATCACCAAGCAGGGAAATGGAGGGGGAGAGGGGAATGCTGACATTGAGGATCTGGGATAACTTATCCATGATATCAGACCAAAACTGTTGAACTGGGGTGCATAGCCAGAATGCGTGGTAGTGATTGTCTGTTGCAGTGGGGCAGACGGAACAAGTGTCAAACAGTGCCTTCCAACCCATATTGCACATATCTCAATTCCATTTTGCATCCTTTATTTATTCTTAGTTATTTATTTTATTTTTATATCTGCACTATTACCCCTTTTCCACCAAAAAGAACCTGGTGCTAGTTCGGTGCTGGTGCTTAGCTGGTTCAACTTTGCGTTCCTCCTGAGCACCTTTTCCATTGGCAAGGAGTCCAGTCAGAGCCACGTCATTACATCACTTCAAAACGTCAGTACATCACAGCATTTTAGTTTTCACCTGGCAAAGCTTGTGCAGTGTGAAATCAAAATAAGGCTTTGCAAAAAACCCAGAGCCAACAAAACTGCAAGGTGTTATATTTGTGCTACATTCCTGAGCGAACAAAGACAAATTTTGAATGAGCAAATACACAAGCAGAAGAAACACTGAGACTCAGCGGTGATCATGGCACATCCAAAAATAAATTTACTCAGCACAGAATACATTTCTGTGGTCAAATCTGCATTTGTTCACTCAAAATCTGTCTTTGTTCACTCAGGAATGTGGCATAAATATAACGCCATATAAGTGTTACTATTCACTTAGAGTGGCAACTCTGTTTGAGAACGGATTGTATCAGTGAGATGGAGGTCATCACGGATTTCTTTTTTTTTTTGGTCTGCATTGGTTCTCATTGTTAAACACCACAAAAGGGGTGTCCGCCTTTTATGAGATTATGCATATTTTAGTCTTGCAGCAAATTCTATTGATATTTGTCAATTCAAGTTTATTTTTATAGCCCAATATCACAAATTATGAATTTGCCCCATTGGGCTTTACAATCTGTACAGGATATGACACCCTCTGTCCTTTACAAATGACCCTTGCATCGACTAAGGAAAAACTCCCCCCCAAAAAAAACCTTTTAACAGGGAAAAAGAAACGGAAGAAACCTCAGGAGGAGCAACAGAGGAGCGATCCCTCTTCAGGATGGACAGACGTGCAATAGATGCCATGTGTACAGAATAATAACAATGAAAACACATTAACACTACATATAAAGTTGTATGAAAACTCAATATAACAACAGCTAATATACAGTGCATATATATATATATATATATATATATATATATATATATATATATATAGAATTGTATGAGAGTGTCCAAGGGGATGAAGAGCATCATCAAGCTATCAGCAAAGGATGAGAAGCACGTCTTCCTCTCCACCACACCAACCAGAAGAAGCCTGGGCAGCACGTCCTCCTCTCCACCACACCAACCAGAAGAAGCCTGGGCAGCACATCCTTCTCTCCACCACACCAACCAGAAGAAGCCTGGGCAGCACGTCTTACTCTCTCCACCACACCAACCAGAAGAAGCCTGGGCAGCACGTCTTCCTTTCTCCACCACACCAAACAGGAGAAGCCTCCGCAAGATGACCTCATCACCACCACGTCACTCAGAACCAGAAGATGAAGCCTGACTGGTCTGCACAACCACTACTCCACCAGGTAGACTGGATCCATGGATACCTGTGAGATGAGAACGCACAAGGACTACGAGGCACAAAACTAATCTGCAGCATGTGTTAAAGGGAGGAAAAGTAAACACATCCTCTTCTCCACTACTCTAACAGATACAACCTCAGCAGCATCGCCTCTTCTCCATCTCACCACCATCACGACAGATGAAGCCTGGATGACAACACCTCCTTCTGACCAAGTAGCCTCAGCTCGTGGACATCTGTGAGGTGAAAGCACTGTTTGCTCTCATTTGCCAAGCCGCACTTTGTTTTGGTGGAAATGAAGAAGCTCGTCAGGTCGAGTCTTTTCGTTTTGGTGCGTATGTGAGACCATCACCGGCCCTCCCTGTAAACTAAGCTATCAATCTTTATTGGCCTTTCCTATTATAAGCCAGAGAGGGAAGTGCTGCACCTTGGTGCATGGCCAGACCAACCGGACGCCCCCAATCACGGATTTCAGTGAGCAACAGTTTGTGTGTCCCGGGAGATTCCGCCTAGCTCCTCATGGCGTTCTGCCTAGCTCCATGTTCATCTGGACTCACACCCAATAGGAAAGACTTCAAGGGAGCAAAAAATGACTGAGGCAATCAGGATCGGTGGGTGAGGCTTTCATAGCTGTGATGTAGTGGAGAATCTTCACTCTCATCAGCATCACGGGTTGGTTTCGATGTGAGTGGTTGAAGTAGCGCCTCATTAAAGATGACGAACAAGTGGTTTATCCAATCACATGCAAGGAGTTTTGAGGCCCCGCCTTCTGAAATACATCTCCAATGGAGCAAACCCAGATGAATGTGTGGAGCTAGGATGAACTACATTCAGCGAGAATGAGGTTACATCTTTCCTGGAAGAAACCATCATCCAGAAGCAGAGGAATGTTTCATCATGTTTTGGAGAAAGGAAAAAGCAGTTCACAGTGCTGCAGAGAGGACCCACTGTGGTGAATGGACAATAAAATGAAATTAGGAAGCAGTAACTATAGTGGTTTTATTGAGCTGTTATGGTTGTAACAGTGCCCTGCGATGAGGTGGCGAATTGTCCAAGGTGTACCCTGCCTTTCACCCTAAGACAGCTGGGATAGACTCCAGCCCCCCAGTGACCCTATGAGGATAAGCGGTAGAAAATGGATGGATGGATGGATGGATGGTTGTAACATTGCGTTATTATGATGTTACATCATTACTTGAACACAAACCAATATCTATTTTCAATTCATAAAGATGTAAAATATACCAGTGGTTCAGAAATATCAGCATATAATGTACCTGTGGTTTACAGATGCATACAATACAATGCATACAATGTCAGCATTTTATTCTTAGTTGTCATGGGACTGACTGGAATGGAAATGTCACAGTGTCATAATGATGTATGTGCAGTGGAAGGGAATGTGGGGTTAAAGCAGGGAAGCTTCTCTCCGGGACTCGAAGCGCTCTGATTGGTGCAACAATGAGTCACACGTTTTCTAATGAGCCACATCAGCACTGAGCAAGTCATTGTGTGAAGGCATATGCAGTCCTGTGCCAATATGTGCACGTGTGTCTGCCACATAAAATGAATGTGTGTGTGTGTGTGTGTGTGTGTGTTTGCATGACAGATCGTGCCTTTGAGCCCAGCAGAGTATTGAGGCCAGTTGAAACAGGGCGACATCAGAGGTATGCAAATCACATAACATACAGCAGAAAGACACACACTCTCTCTTCTCTCTCAGCCTTTTCCAATTTCACGACAAACTTCAGTGACCTAGCTGCTCTCCAGTGGATCCTAGCATAGGCAACAATTGGATGTTTTAGCCCATCAATGCTCAAATTAAGTGAATACCACCAAGGTGATGATTTTTTTCCCTAGACACTAATGCACTAGCATTAGTAATAATAATTCTGCTACAAAACATAACAGAAGGCTAGGCTACAATCCTGTGACAGTATGTTCAGCAGCATTAACTTCTCTGCTCTGTTGGATCAGACCACCAGGACCAGTCTTCACTCTCCACCTGCATCAATGATCCTTGTCCTCTCATGACCCTGTCTCTGGTTCAACACTGGTCCAAGGAAGGACCACTTTTGATAGATCCTGACCACGGCTGGGCGATAAACCGATTTTATCGATAAACTCGAGTGTGTAGTTCACGTTGACTTGCTTGAATGAAAATCAGTTTTTTCTTCAACCTCCGCCAACGCTTCCCTCTTGGCTCCCGTAGTTTGGCATGGGCTTCCCCCGCACACAGTGATACAAACAACATGGCAGCAAGTGGGGAGGAACTCGTTCCAAAAAAGGTACCATGTCATCCGTTATTTGGAATTGGTTCACGTTCACGAGGTCAGATTTAGACCAGACAACACCCCGCTGCAAAGTATGTATGAAGTCTGTTGCTAGCAAAGGCAGCAGTACAACAAGTTTCCTGCAGCACCTCAAACAGAAACATCCTGCCAGGTGGGAGAAATGTTGCACGCAGTGGAATGAAAAAAAACAGCGGCACCACAAGCACCACACGCACAGCCTCCAAAATACAGTCCGCCGTACCACAAACATTTTCAAACTGCATCCCATATGACAAGAATTTGGCCCGCTGGAAAGCCTTTACGGATGCGGTCGCTATGTATCTAGCAAAGAATATAGTGCCACTGCCAATATATATGATGGAAAAGCCGAAAACAAATACTTTTTTGTCATCTGCATCTGAATCTGGGGGCTGTTAAGAACATTGATTTAAACTGTAAATCAGATTTCTTGTAATAAAACCAGGGATTTTTTTTTTTTTAGGCTATATCGTCCAGCCCTAGTTCTGGAGATACTCTGATCCAGTTCTCTAGACATCACTGTTTGGTTCTTATTGTCACAGTCCTGAAAAATCCTGACGCTGGAATATTTTTCCTGCTTCTAACATCAACTCTGATTGATGAATGAATTTGTTGTCTTATATATCCCATAGTGAGGAGATAATCTCCTTGGTCATTATGTTATGCATGTATGTAATGATAACGTGCTTTCAATGCGTATTTATGGAATGCTTCCATCAACTCTACAAATATTACATCACAATCACATGTTTTCTCTAGTGGGGGATTCTCCAATCAAGCCAAAAAGATGATCACTATTATTTTTTTTTTTTTTTTTTTTTAAGGCTCTTAATCGTTCTGGACCTGGACCGATATTGCAGACAATGTTGTATAATCCTTCAAGAGCTTTCACATTGTCTAGTGCAGGCCTTTTAAATACTCACAATTACTGTATATGCACCAGTAAACAGGACAGCTCTCATGGAACACCCTCTGAAGATCTTCATGAGATGCAGGCTCTATTTATTTCAACCACAGCTAAAAAGCTCTTCATGTAATTTACCTTGTAATTCATTTGTTTGTTTTCTACACATTCTCTTATTTTCATTACATTCAATATATATATATATATATATATATATATATATATATATATATATATATATATCTATTATATAATCTGTACAGTGATCTATAAATTAAATTCATATTTAAGGTGGCAGCGTACAGAGCTTTGTAGTTGCTAGTAAATAATGTCACAGAGCAGCGATTCCACTGCAATGAGAGTTAATGAAACAGGAGATGCCACTTTTGCTAACAAATGTCCCTCATTGGTCTCATCAACGAGATCATGATGCTCCCTGGTAACCACACTCCTTCATAAGAAAAAAAATAAATAAATCAATATGGAGTTATAATCAACCAGTCTGATGTGTCTGCATGGTTCTACTGTAGCAGCCCGGTGTAGTTTCCAGGCAATTTAATAAAGGTAGCAGCACTTCTCAGAGGCTGTGGTTTAGTGGCATATCAATGATACTGCTGTCTATTTTGTATATTTTGTAAGAGCCGAACTAACCAACCAGATATTAATAAAACCTTTTATCTCCATGTAGTATTTTCATGATCAGTTGAATCTAAGAGGACAAAATAAAACACATTTTTTTTATTTATATGGTGAAGAGAGGATGCTTGGTGTTGTACAGAACAAGCCTTGACACCCCCCCCCCCCCACACACACACACACACACACTCACACAGCTTATAGTGTGCACTCCGCCTCATATCTCATATTCATGAGGCATTAAAGGACCTATCTGCCATCACAAACCCACTGTAAACAGACTTCACTTCAACAGAGGATCCCAGGGGATCAAATGTGTGACTGTCGACCGACCGAAAAGGTCCAAAAAATGTTCCCATGGAAATGATTGCGCAACAGAGTCGCCCGTTGCCATGGTGAAATTCAGAAGGTCTGAGTCCTGGGTGTGTTTGCTGGTGTGTGTGTGTGTGTGAGCAGGTGAGAGAGAGAGAGAGAGAAATTAAAATTGTGCAGATTTTTAGGCAGCATCCTGTCATGCGATGCTCTCATGCCTCATGCCTGAGGATCTGAAGTTTCTGTGTGTGTGTTTGTGGTGTGTGTTTGTGCAAGGTAAAGCCTGCCACTAACAGCTCATTATCATGCAGACCAGTCACCGGTCTGCATGATAATGCACACACACACACAAACACACACACAAACACACGCACACACACGCACACACACACACACACACACACACACACACAGTGACAAGTCTGCAGTATCCTTTCCTTTCCTTTTCATCCCCCTCTCCCCCTCCTACGATGTCTTTCTCTTTTTTCCCTCTAATTTTTTTTAGCTTGTGCTCTTATCGTTTCTCTCTTGGAGCTTAGCCCTTTCTTCTCTTCAGTCAAGCGTGGTGCACACACACGCAATCACAAATCCTACACACACACACACACACACACACAAGTGTGCATTGTATACACCCTCTTTCCCCTGGGTGCACACACTGCTGTGTGTGTGGACATGCTCTCCTGTCAGACTGGTCTACTCTACAGTTGTTGTATCTGCCAGCCTGCATACACAGTCCACCTCTCTTCCTTTCATTTAGTTGTTATTTCTGCCTCTATATTTCAAAAACAAAAAAAATCTTTGAAGAGTATTTTTTCCAGCAGAGGGGGTGCCCAGAAATTACTGTAAAATAATAGAAAATTGTAAAATTGTGGCTAAATTGTTACATAAGTGGTCAGAGGTTAAGTCTTAAACTTAATACAGTACAGTTAAATCTTAACTGCACTGTAAACTTTGTATGAATACAATGGCAATAACTGTTTTAAGTGAATTTGTACAGTTTTTCCGAATTAGAAAACTTATAATGAGCAAATGTCATTCAGTAATTGTATCATTTATTATTTATGGTGTAAACAACATATTTTTTTTGCCATATTTTTCCTAGATGACATTATATGGAGTGAAGATGGAGCTTGATGGTTGACTGATTTGTTTTACCATTGGAGGATCTGTAGATTGGAATAAGAAACTTGTGATACAGATTGTACCTCTCTGTCTACTCTCCTAACTACCAAGATTATATAGCATCCCTAAGAAATTCAGAATTTTGTCTAAAATCAATATTCTTCGCTAAACAATTGTGAAAGATTGTGTTTGTCAAGAAACAGATTCAAGGAAGCCTCATACGCATAAAAATGCATAATATTTCCAAAGGTAATTCACTGAAATGCCCTAGATGTAAAACTGAAGACAGAACATTTCTATCTCTATCTGTTTCGGGAATTCGGTTCATTCCTTCTCTAAATGTATTTTGAAAATATTACAGATTTTCAGTCATTGTATTTTGCTCAGAAATGGCAACTGATATTTTAAAAAAATTAACGCTTTCGGTGTGTTTATGCCTACTGCTGTGACATTTCTAATCAAGAGTAACAGTACAGAGTAACACAGCTGTTGTTTGTTCCACCCTTTAGAGGAGGGCGGGTGAGGTGTTTTATTGCTGTGACCAGGCACAGCAGTTCTCATGACGACCTGGTACAACATACAAGATCAGGTCTAACATTATGACCACTTGTCTGATTTTGTGTTGCCTTATATGCTCAACGGCCACTGTATTAGGCATACCTGTTCAATTGCTTGTTGTCACAAATAGCTAATCAGCCACATGTCTGTAAATCAATGCATTTATTCATGTAAATGTGATCCAGACAACTTGCTGAAGTTCAAACGGAGCACCAGATTGAGGAAGAAAGGGCATTTAAGTGACTTTGAACGTAGCATGGTTGTTGGTGCCAGACAGGCTGGTCTGACTCTTTCAGAAACTGCTGATCTACTGGGACTTTCAGTCCAACCATCTCTAGTGTTTACAGAGAATGATCCAGAAAAGAGGAAATATCCAGTGAGAAAGATGTCTTGAAAGATGTGAGAGGTCACAGGAGAATGGACAGACTGGTTGGAGATGATAGAAAGACAACAGGAAGTGAAATAACCATTGGTTCAACCAAGGAAAGCAGAATATCATGTGTGAAGAAGAAGATGGACTAGAGCAGCAGAAGAGCTCACCTGGAGCCACTTCTGTCAGCTAAGAACAGGAATCTGAGGCTACAGTTCACACAGGATCACCACAACTGGAAATTAGAAGATGGAGAAACGTTTCCTGGTCTGACCAGTCTCTATTTCAGCTGAACATTCAGATGGTAGATGGTCATGAAAGCATCGATCCATCCTGTCTTGTATCAACGGTTCAGGCTGCTGCTGCTGGTCTAATGGTGGGGGAGGTTTCCTTTAGTACCAACTGAGCATGGTTTAAACGCTGCAGTCTACCTGAGTATTGTTACTGATCATGTCCATCCCTTTATGACCACAGTGGACCATCTTCTGATGACTACTTCCTGCAGGATAATGCTCCATGTCACAAAGCTCAGATCATGAGTGATGCTATCATGTCAATATGGAGCAAAATCTGTGAGGAATGTTTCCAACACCTTGTTGAAAGTATGACACCAAGAATTAAGGCAGTGATGAAGGGAAAAGGAAAAGTCCAACATTTGACCAGCAATGTGTACCTAATAAAGTGGCTGTGGAGTGTTATTCACTCCACCTGTCAGTGGACACAATTTGTACATTATGTGTTTTTGTAATTGATGATATTGATTAATTGCCCCAGCCCTTGACTCTTCCCCAACCTTTTCATTTTCAAAAAGCAAGAAGAGGAGGAAACTCTAAAACAACTACAACAATGAACTGTTAATTGTGTTAATTGTCATATCAAGTGCAATGTGAGTTTATTTACATCCAGCTTTACATCAAAGTATTCCATATTTAATCAATATTTAATGTAAAAAATAAAAATAATGTAGTGACCTTTGTCCAATCACTGTTGTATCACAAATATGTGTTTATGGTGAATTGTGATAACTTGTGGTAACTTTCTCTGCGTGATTTGAGCTGTTTGGAGATGGATTCATTGATTGGTTGTTTGAGGTTTCTCATGCTGTTTGATTGTAATACTGGCTTCTATGTAAAAGGGGAGAGCTGGACAGTGATAATGTTGACAGAGTGATGTAGTGATGTGTTTTCCTTAATGTGTCTATTTGTACCTGACTGAATGGCACAGTACCTTTAATTGAGTTTCAATAAGTCAAGCTGAGTCTATTTCCAGTGGCGATGAGGATGGTGCTCCCCTCTGTGAAGCATGGTGGTGTCAGAGACAAAACTGCTTTATGGCTGAAGAGACATGTTTGTTTGTTTGTGTTCGACTAGCAGCTGGGAGCCGCCATCTTGGATCTCACACCATCTTGTGACAGTTGACAGTGGCGTCCTCCTCTACTCTCTCTCTCTCTCTCTCTCTCTCTCTCTCACACACACACACACACACACACACCATCATCATCATCATATCTGCTTTATTGCATGAATGTTATGAGAACTATGTTGCCAAAGCATTCAGAATCAATTAAGCAAAATAAAATAAAAAAAATACATTTTGTAGGTTACAATACATATAAATGAAATGAATCTTAAAAAAAAAATGAAGAGAATAATGTGTAATAAGATTCAATATCATTAGGCAATTTCAAGTTGACATATACATATATAATGAAAAACATATATACACCTACTAAATGATAATAATAATAGCTAGAAAAACACTCAGAGAGTGCAGACGTCCGCCAAGGCAGCATTCTGCTGCGATTTTGTCCTCTATATACTGTTTTTCACAATTATCCCAGACAATTTTAATATTTGACTATATTTGCATGTCTAAGAAATACAGTAAATTGAGAATTCTTTTCTGGATGTTTTGAGAACAGTTGAATTGCTCTAGCTCCTTCCTACATGAAGTTATGGTTAAAAATGCAAATCGTACACCCTGGAGCGTTGAGAAATATGCAAAATCTCCCATACATTACTATGGCGTCATCTTTCATTTGACCTTGATGACTTTGAATCGGATTTGATCACCACCAAAAATTAATCAGTTTTAAGTTAGGCCACTTCTGACCAACCCTGAAAATTTCATCAAAATCCATCCATAACTTTTTGAGTTATTTTGCAGACCACAAACCCTGGTGAAAACATAACCTCTTTGGCAGAGGTAATAAAAACAACAATATAATACCATAGCAGTAGTGGTTCTGATTTGTGTTTTTCTCTAGCATCATGGCAGAGTGTTACATAGTGTGCAGCTAATTTAATAAATTGTGGATCTTCCTTTAAACAGTTCATCACCTTTTGTTTCCTGATATGTTGGATGTGCTGCAGTTATCTGCTGGAGGAAAGCCTCTCTCTCTGTTTGGTACGGGGGCAGTTTCACTTTCTGTTTCTCCTGAACAACAGTGTTCACATACTTGTAGCATATCAATGAGCATAAAATAATAAACTTAACTCTTCTCATTTCTGAGTATCTCCCCAGTATATCCATCTGACACTATGTGGCAGAATAAACAGATAAGACCAGTTCCTCCTCTCTGACCCAAGGAACTCCAGGACATACACCAGGAGGAGGAGTTTTATTGCCCACATTCCTGCTTTAATCCTGCCAGACACATCCAAAGCTTAATGTGGCCTCTTCCTTTCTCCCTGCCTGGAACAGAACATTATATTAAGATTCTAATGGTTAACTATGCTTTCATTCCTCAGCAACTGTCATATAAATATCACTGTTACAATGTCAAACATCAGTCTCCACATAGATCCTCTTCCTTTTCCTCCTTCTGATAAGGACTAAATGTGACATGTGGGATTGGTTGTGGATTAACTCTACAGACACAATCATACATATATTTGCCTGTTGTAGTACACCTTCCTATGTGCTCTGATATCATGGTTCATCTGTGTTGGTTAATTTGTTGATTAATTTTGATTCAATTGGTCAAGTTTTGTTCTGTGGTTTCCTATTATATCAGTTTGGTACTGATCTGCAGCTGAGAGAGGGAGCTTTCACATAGAGACACTTTAATAAAGTGAAACACAGCAGTATTAACATTAAATAAGTTAAAAGAATATCATCTCAGTTAACTTGGTGGATGGGGAGGGACCAGTGGTCACACCCCCACTGGACCTTCAACAAAGATCATAAAAAGCCTCAGCTGGTCTGAGTGCTCTCTCTACTCTTCTTCAGTCCTTCAGCCAGTCAAGTTCTGGTCTTCATCCTCTCCACTGCATCTCTGTTCTCCCTCTCCCACATGCTGGGAGGGGAAGGGAAACAATGATGACCCAGAGACAGAGACATGCTGTCCCACCGCAGACCCAGCGCCTCATGGCATGAAGAGCAACCTCTCCAGAATCTTCAACCTGCTCCAGATATGACTGAAAGACTCTGAATGCTGCCACTGAATGGCCTCCTCAGGACCCAGCACCTCATGGCATGAAGAACAGCCTATCCAGAACCTTCCAACTCTGCATCCTGCCTCAAGACCATCTTGTCTCCTCTGTCTACTCCTTTGCCCTGAAAATGTGAGCCAGCTCCTCTGCTCAGACACAGGCTGCAGAAAATGACTCCAGCCGTCATGAAGAAACTTAAAAGAAGAAAAGACTGTCGGTCGACACGTTGGTGTGAATCCAGCCGACCTCTGAAGCACTGAAGCAAGGGCACAGAGACTATGCTGTGGAAAGGAGAGACAGACAGAGAGAGACTGAGATGGAGCCATGTCAACCAGAGATGTTCAGAGACGACCAGAGATGTCTACAGATGCCCGAAAGAGCCACTGGTGAAGTTCAAGCCGAAGTCGCCTGCAGAGATCCAGCAGATCCAGACAGAACCTGCAGCCACTCCTCACTCCCATCCATCCAGGAATGGTGATATACTGCATATACATCTTACAGATATTAAAGAGTTTGATGATTAGACGCTAAATTAAATGGCCTGAATTTAGGGCTTAATCCAGCAAACTGAATAATATTTGGTAAGATATCAATAGAATACTGAACTTAAATTCAAACTAGAAAATTACTCCACAGTCTTCTCTGATGCCTCTCAAACTCTCAACTGCTGAACGGTACACCAAACCTAAACCAAATTTTGGCAACAGCCTAATACTTAATTTGGTCTAGATAACCACCATTAATCATTCATCCTTTAAACTTTTGTGTAATCATTCATTCCATTTTGGTCACGATGAGTCAATCCCATGTTTTTATCATTAATCTTTCTCTATTCTAGTTTTTATTTTCTATTTTATTATTTCTGTTAATAACCTGGTCATTTAGTTTGTCAAACTAATAATTTATTATGAGTTATTTTCTGTTACAGTAGTAGTCTGGTTGTAGTTTGTCAAATAAACATCTCACTGATAAAGAACTTGGTTATTTGATTTGTGTGTGTATATAAAGTAATTGAATCACTGTACACTAGGTCAAGAACTCCGTAGCACCCTGAGATCAAGAGACTCTATTAATTAATGTCAAATTCACAAGTTTTCCCTGTTTTAGAAAAACTGGGTGGCACCCTGATAATTTCTACTATTAAAGGTAATTTAATGGTTTATGATCAATAACTTAAAGATATTGTTCATAAACACATGCTACATACTCTTAATTCTCTGAGCTTCCATTCTTTCTGAACGCGACCTTTTTCAACCTGTAGTTGATGTGCACTTAATGTGCACATGCTGACCAGATATTTTGCTAGAGAATATTCTCTATCCAGTAAGCGATAGCATTCTAATTTATTGATAGATTTAATTTCATTCTTCCAATTGTTAATGTAAGTCATTTTGTTGTTTCTGTCTGTAGATGCCAGGCGAATTTTGGAGAGGTTTGGAGGTTTTGGTAACAATCTCAAAAAGGGTATTTTGGCTTGGATTTGTAAAACAGAAGCAGTTGTTAATTGTTGCAGTGGACCACTGCAAGCATAAATTCTGAAATGAAACGTCATATAAAGTCTTTAGCTTTTCTTCATGCCTGGGCCGCTTCAGGATTTTTTTTTCCAGGTGGCTCTCCAACTGGACTCTGTTTTGTTCTCTTGTTACTATTGACTGACACTGTTGACTCTGCTATTCCACAGCTGCAATGTTTGGAGCAGATATTATCCATTTTGAATTTGAAACTATTCCTCCATCCATAGCAACCTGTGGTTGATCCTGAAATGGGAGGGTGCTTAGCAATCACTATGTCAGAAACTTTGGTGAAGTGGTCAGCTTGTGTGTAAGACAAGAACTTGTTCCTCAGCTAGCCTTTGTATGAGTTCATGCTTCATGTTTCATAAAATTATCATTGGTGTTCTGTCCTGTCTCAATCTATATTCAATACAGAAAAATATGGCACCACATATATAGAAGGCCAAGGGTAATGTGAGGTCACCAGCTTTAGACAGTGAAATTGCTTAATATATTTATATTTTTTTGGCTGAAGATAATGTTAAAATTAAATTTCCCAGTCTTTAGTGTTGGTCTATCAGTCATATCTGTCGGGTTGCAAACAGCATTGTTGAAACCTGGGTCTTCATAGTGAAGTTTTTTGTTTGTTTGTTTTTTTTTGCCTGTTAGTTCATCCCATAATACCATTAAATGTTGCTTCACGCTATAGAAGGAGGAAATCATTCTTAAATTTGTCCAGTTGCAATGCTGGTTTAAAAAAATGAGGCAGAATCTTTATAGTAAGCTTTCTTCTTCTGGTTTCTATAAACCAAAGAGGAACCTCAACCTCTCTGTTTCTCTTCATACACCTCAACAGTATCATAAACTGTGCAACCAGTATTATAAATAGCAAAATCTAAGTTGTATGTACTCACTGTGGTGGTGGGGGGGGGTTGGTGGGGGGCTGGGGCCTATCACAGAAGGCAGGGTACACCCTGGACAAGTCTCCAGTTCATCACAGGACACATAGAGACAGACAACCACTCACACACATTCACACCTACGGACAATTTAAATTAGCCAATTAACCTAATCCCCATGCATGTTTTTGGATGGTGGGAGGAAGCTGGAGTACCAGAGAGAACCCACACAGACATGAGGAGAATATGAAACACAGAAAGGCCGCAGGCCGGGAATGGAACCCGGTACCTTCTTGCTGTGATGCGACAGTGCTAACCACTACACCACCCTGCCGCCCCCTTGATTCCAATTTTTACACATATACACCCATGCTTCTCAAGGATCCTGAAGGAGTGGACGCAGGACAGAGCGTCCACATTGCCTTACAAAGGACTACTGTGTTGATTTGACAGAAAAGTAAAATTTGGGTGCAAAACTTGCAATCAATGTTCCCTCGAAGCTGCACGTGTGTGCACTGCTCCCGCATTCTCCACACACAGCAAATCTAGGTAGACAACAAACACATGACTATTTATTCTGTACCAACTAATAAATCAATGACTAACACTGTCAATGATAGAATGTGGTTCACACATATTATGCAGCAAATCGATGCCATTAACAGTGTTTTAAGTGCACATGCTGCTGTTTAGCAGGTAAATGCTGCCAAGCCCTTATTATGGTGAAACGAACAGGCTGTCGTAGTGCTGATTCTAGTGTTATTCATGAGGGATTTTCATTTATGGATATTAATCATTAAATGCTGTTACTAGATCATGAGTAGTAGAAATGCTAATAAAACATTGTCTAATTTTATATTTTACAGACCGTGTGTTACAGGAACTGACACTGTATCACATGCTGGTGCTACAGCACATCTCACTATGCAAAATGTGAATGTGTTAATGTGAACAACGTTACATCACATCTGGGGCTGGGTACCACACTTTGATACTTTTGCAGCAATGATAATAATATTGGCTATCAAAAAAAAAATATCATTTACTTAATGTCTGTGAGCCTTGCTCTCAGATGTCACTAGGGACGGGGGGACATGTCCCCCTCAGATTCACTGATCTGTCCACCCACTTCCCCAGCATAAGGAGACAAACATTGCTGATAAAACAGAAGATTACCGGTACTGCAGCAGTGCAGGGAGCCCAGCGTTTGTGCATTAAGACTCATAGCACGTTCAGTGTCTACAGGAATGTCAGAATTTCCAAACTCCAATTTAAATCAGAACCCTCTGTGATATTGTATCTCCCACCTCAGAAAGTCAGATTAATCTCACCAACCAGACATAGAATTGATGCTATCTGCCACTGATGTAAACAGTAGCTACATGTTTTGTTGCACATCTGTAAGGCTGGAAGAGCTGGGAGCACTAAACGTTGAGGTTAAGATGATCTGAGCTCCAAGCTCTGACTTCAGTGAACATACCATAAGGCAAACTCTCACTCCCCAGGGTCCTAAAGAGGAACAGGTAGCATCTGTGCCTGTTGATCATTAGACCATTATCATGATAAAGCCCAAATTACACAAAAATAACCAAATAATTTGAAATAAAGTAACAATAATAATAGTAATAAAATTAATATGACAACCATGAAAGCCTAAAATTACAGAAAAATAACTTATGAGGTATTGAAAACAGTATCGCTCTGGAACCGGTATTCGAAACAAAGGTATCGAAAATCGTATCAGAAAATTTTGAACTGAAAGGTGAACATGTCTCAATTCTTCCAGAGCAGGACCCAAAAACATTATATTTTCTCAGGTTTTAGACAGGTTTGATCCAGGTGTGGCCACAGTGTGCACGTCTGATGTTGCTCACAGTGGTCCAAAGTATTCTCAGGGAGTTTCTGTGTTTGCTCAGACACATGAAAAACTAGAGGGAGCATTGCTTGCAATTCTCAGTATACTGCACAGACTTTGTGTATATTTTTAGAGGCAACATAACAAATGGACAAACCCACCCGCTGCCTGAGTTGAATTGTCTTGAACTAGTTTTCCATTGGTGGGAAGAGGAGAGACTGAGAAAACAACTAAACTGGATATCCTGCTCGGTGCAAATGCAGTCACATTAACCAGTGATCACTGGATATCAGTAAGTAATCAAGACCTGAAGCCTCTCATCCAAGATGTTCTGAGCAGATGGAATTTGACTCTGAGCATGATCACTGGGCTGCAAAACAACAAAGACGCCCTCAGGACTACGCTTGATCTCTGTCAGCAAAGAAGTACTCAAGCCATGCTGACCAAGTAGAGCAAATATCCTGAGATTCCTACCTACCTTTTGTCTGTGGTTTGTGTTTGTGGTTTCATCACAGATTGACATTGACTCTACATACAGTCAACAAGTGGTGGTTCACTGTACTACCTTAAGGTGAAAACAAATCATGGTGATTTTGCTGTAAATGTGTAATGTTGATTTAATTTTTCAAGTATGCACTGACATTCTTTGAAACACCACCCATACCGCACCACCTCAGTAGTGAAGGAGGCAGTGGAGGCCCGATCACACTGACACAAGCAGGCCTACAAGAGGCTGGGAAAATGCCCCTCGCCTGGTGTGGTGGCTTTGAAAGATGTTAACCATGAGGAAGAAGAGTATTTCACCTTTTTTTTCTCCTGTTATTAATGTTGTGGAAATGTAATCCCGCAGAGCAATAAAAAAATAAATGGAGATACAACAAGAGAAGGAAGGAGCAGAGTCACAGTATTTTAGCTGCAAGGAG
This sequence comes from Synanceia verrucosa, assembly GCA_029721515.1. NCBI lineage: Eukaryota > Metazoa > Chordata > Actinopteri > Perciformes > Synanceiidae > Synanceia > Synanceia verrucosa. The sequence goes on from CM056563.1 coordinate 217,429, forward strand.
AGAGCTCGTACTCACCACCAAAAGTTACCTGGTGCTAGTTCGGTGCTGGTGTTTACGTTCCTTCTTGGCACTGATCTCTTTTCCATTGGCAAGGAGCCCAGTCAGAGCCACATCATTATGTCACTGCAAAACGTCAGTACGTCACAGCATTTTCACTTTCACCTGGCAAAGCTTGTGCGGTGTGAAAACAAGGCATTTGCGATCGAACCAGAATCTGGTCTTGTTTTTTGCAATAACCCTGCCCCAAGCCCCTGACACAATCAGTGCTTAACTCTGGACCAGCAAAGAACTGGTGCTAATTCAGGCTCTGGCTCTGAACTAACCCTGGATCCACCCCAGTGGAAAAGGGGCAAGAGTGTAGCTGATAACTCTGATCCCAGTGTGCATACAACAGTATGTCTGAATATGAGTGCAGCCCTTATAAGTGACCCTAGGAAAGCCTAGCCTGCCTTCTGGAACAAACGTCTTGAAACACCACCCATTCCCACCCAGGAAGAATCACTGGTGATATATTGTAAGTTTGTGTCCATGTCTGTCCCATAGTCAACCTCCTGGCAGCTATGAGGGCTGGGACTGTGCTACAGCTAGTTGCTCATTGTCTGACTACTAGACAGAGTAGTCTTTTTCAAGCTGACCAAATGGTGGTGCATTCAAGGACCTCATCTCCAGCTTGTAGCTGTTCTATATTGACCTCCCAGGGGCCAGCCTGTGCATTAGGAAAGGTCTGCTGGTGGTGCAGGTTGAGTCAGGATATCACAGCTTTTATATATGATATTCACACTGCTGGATGCTGATTCTTTAATACAGTTTGAGTGGCAACATGACAGAAACTGAACATGTCTTTATTCTGCAGAAGCTTTGTGTTTATGTGGTGGAGTTAGACCTGCCCTTCAGTCTCCTTTGGTGCTTTTCTCTATGTAACCGTACTGAATTTCTAGGCTTAGCACTAAAAGCTACATCATTTGTATTGCGGTATATAGACCACCAAATTATACTGGAATGTAAGGAAAAATATTTTTTATTTTTATTTATTTTTTATTGGTGTGTGTGTGTGTGTGTGTGTGTGTGTGTGTGTGTTGGGGGCGGGGGGGGGGTTTCAAGATTTGTAAAAGCAGTCATATTGAAGAGAAAGAGGAGAAAAGAAGAGGAGGAAAGGGAATGAGACTGAAGAGGAGTTAAGGGGGATAGAGATGGAGACAGAAAGAAAGGAGAGAGGAGAGGTAGCCAGCGGGGTAGGATGGGTCTTTGTGTGTGTGTGTGTGTGTGTGTGTGTGTGTATGTGTTATGAAGTGCAGCCAAGTGTAAAGAAATAATCTTGACAAAGCGTGGAAATGCTGCGGCACAGCAGTGGCCACAGCCAACACACAGTCTAATGCTGATACAGTTCTATTTCAGTGTGTGCTTGTCATTTAAAAACCTAACACCTGGATTATGTGGTTTGACATTCCGATTTTGCTTTAAGTAGTAAACCATGATGCAAAAATGTGCGTTTACTCTGCTAGCTGCACTATTTACTGGCTTGGTTTCACACACACGTCACATTTCCCACATCTCCGGTTTTTGCAGTATAGATCTGATGTTCACTGCTCATTACAAAGTGTTTCCAGTTTGGAAAAGGAAACCAGCCATTGACAGCATTTATTTTAGGTGATTTTAGGTAAGAAAGGAGGGTTTTCCTCCTGTTCCAGGATCAGATAAACAGATACATCCAAGATACATTTTCCCCAAAACACATCCCTAAATAAACAAATAATAATAACAATAATAATGATAATACAGAGGGAAAAGAAAATGTATTTCAAGATTCAAGAGATTCATTTGTCACATGCATAGTTATACATGTACACCAGCAGTGAAAATAATTAATTTATATAAAAGCAAAGCAGACCAACTGCCCAACCTCTTATATAAAAATGTGAAAATGTAATAATTTAATAGTAATGACATACATGTTCTTGGAGGAATGGGGAAGGGGGAAGAAAATAATAACTTGTATTTTAAGCTGCATTTTAAATTTCTTAGTGATCTATGTAGAATATCACAGTATATCACTATATCACACAATCGCAATAATGTATCCTTGCCCTTGCCATCCCCTAATGTGCATAATAAAAGAAATGGTAAAAGATGGAAAATACTCGAGTTGGAAAGGGGATTAAAAGAACAAAAAAACTATGTAAATGACTAACAAAAAGCACATTTTAACAAACAGCTGAATTTGTGATCTGCCCTAATATAGTTTTGATGTTTGACTTGTAGCAGGAAAAGTACAGGTGAACTTGATCATATTTAAGTCTGTCACTATGCGATCCCATTGATCCAGCATGAACCATGTGTTCAGTTGTGCTACTGAACACACCCAGGCCTTTTTTACTATGACATATCAAAATATCTGCTGTAAAAATGTCCATTCCAACATCAGAAAGGAATAGATTGGTGGGTTTTAGGAGCTGTTTGACAATTTAATAAGTATATGTGCACTCGCCATAAGGAAGCAGTATGCATTAAGAGCACAGGTACTGTGTGGGGATCAGAGCAGTCAGTACAGAGCACCAGCCTATTTCTAGCACTGATCCAGAGTCTGGGATTGTCAAACTGCCACCCATGTGTAAAGGAACGAGCTACCGCAGAGTGGTTCAAACCGGCTTCAGGCTACACAGTGGAAATGAACAACAGAGTATATGAGGCAGAATAGCAGAGAGAGAGAGAGAGAGAGAGAGAGAGCCTGAGGAGGAGAGAGCGAGGGGGGATGATGATCTTTCTCATAGAGAAAGGGAGAGATGAGGGAATGACAGAGCAAGCAACTTGATTAGACGTTAGTAGACGGGGAGAGGAGGCGGGGGAGAGAGAGAAAATGATGTGCTGTTATATGAGAGAAGATCATACTAAATGGGCCTCTGAAAAATACGAAGCTTCTCTCTGTGTGTGTGTGTGTGTGTGTGTGTGTGAGAGAGAGAGAGAGAGAGAGAGAGATGGCCATGTCAGAAGACTGAAAAGCCTGTCTCCTCTTCTCACCATTACACACACACACACACACACACACACACACACATTTCCCTCTTGTTATCTACTTTCTCTCAGCTTGTACTCTCTTCTTCATGCTCTTCCTCACCTCTCTGTCTGATTGTCTTAACTGCTCTCCTTTATCTTTCTTCCATCTCTCGTTCTCCGTTTCTTAACTACACCTGTCATCTTTCATTCTCCTCTTATTTCCTACATTTCCTGTCCTGACATTTTCCTCCCCGTGGTTTTCTTTCTTGCCTCCTCAGAGTGTCATGGTGACCAGAGCAAATCAGGTTGATGTTGTAGGGGTTGATCTGTTGCCAAGGTAACACTCCACAGTGTCTCTTTTGCTTTCATGCTAGCCCTGTGTTAAAATAAATCTTGAGTAATCAAATCCAGAGCTCAGGAGTGAACACAGGCTAAATCAAAGGTTACACTATTGTAACCCTGGTCTTAGAAGCACAAACAGAACACTACTACATAATGGTAAAGGTAGATTTCATTTCATATATATATATATATATATATATATATATATATATATATATATATATATATATATGTGTGCATACAATGGTATGATACACTTCCAATCACACATAAACATTGCATAAACATTGCTAGCCAGCTGCAAGCCAGTTGTGCCAATAGAACTAGGGTTACTGGTCTAACCTTTGTGTAACTACCACAGTATGTACGCCTTCTTACCATCTCATCATCTCACTGTCACCTTCTGACCTTAACCACAGTACCCAAACCAGCAAAGATTTAGATACCACAACCCCCCCACTTCTTAATAACCTGGGTCGCATCTGATGTTGGTAAAGCCATAGTCTATCCTGCAGGGCCCCAGAAACAAACACAAGTTCTGTCTGCATATATGCCTGGGAGACATATTCACAAAGCCATTCTGCCAGGCCTTTCTGGCCACACCGTCAAAGCAAAGCATATGAACAGCTGTTCAGCTCAGTGTGCCTGATGACACACATTTCACCATAATCTGCACTCTACGTTCGGAGCCAAAAAGCATTCAGCAGTATGACCCTCACCCTTAATGAACTCTAAATTCTTAGGGACAAAGGAGGGATCTGGTCTGAGGCGAGCCCTGCTGTGGTCATTGAGCAACCAGGGTGCAGTAACAGTGGTGTTTAGCTCATATTCTGTCCTAGTTGAGGTCAATGCAGGTAGCAAAGCTGTCTTGAATGGCAACGCCTCAAAAGCAAAATGTTCTAAAGAGTCAAAGGAGTCCATGTGGCAGTTCCCACTGTGGAAAAGAGGCATACACTACTGGTCACTGCCTCCTGACTCCCTGTAGTAGAAACAACTGTATAAGGGGGTGGCCATGCTTCCTTCATATCAGGGGTCTAAACTGACTACAGTTCGAGGAGGTTGATGTGGTTTGGTGTGACTAGGTCATGTGGATCATCACTCATTCTTTGGACTTGGCCATAACAATGAGATGGAAAAAGACTCTCAGCATCATGTCCACACATTAGCTGAAGATGTGGAGAGCCAGAGAATTGGAAAACGGTAGTCTGTTTTTATTTTGTTTTCGTCAAACATATTTTACGTGGCTCTCATCTGCTTCGCCTCAAGTCAGAGCCCATGGATGCAGATCCATTCACCACAGCCACAGGGTGGTGCTGCTGGGGTGTCCTGGCTGAGGTGAAGTGGAAGCAGCCACAGGCATGGCATCCCTGTCCTGCTGTCTTTCTGCTCATTTCACCATAGCGTTGTTCCACCTTGTCTTTCTAAAAGCAAGTTCCAGCCAAATACAATGGAAAACTTGAATCAAGTTATTCATTTGGCCGATGGTGTGGTCCTATATGTATCGCTCTGAGGCGGCACGGAGGGGCTGTCAATGCCGACAAGATGCCAACACACCTGAGTTGTCGACAGCTGTAGCCAGCTGTGCTCTGAGCTGAAATATCACATTTTCCCTGTCAAGAACCACGACAGGGATGTGGAAATGTCAGCTATCGAACTGAAAGTAAGAGTGACTGTGGAGCTCCAGCTCCCCATCAGGATGACGTGTACTCTCTCCTCTGTTGTTCATCCTCTACATTAACATGTTCCGTATCAGTAGAGATGGCAGCACTATTTTAAAATATGCTGATGATACTGTTATTGTCAGTCTGCTGCAAAACAATGTGAAGAGCCATGGAGCAGTAGTCAGTGACAGGAATATCTCTAAAACTAAAGACATCATCATTGACTTTGGCAGACATGCGCAAGATCAAAGGTGATAATTTGAAAAGGTCAGCCCGTGGAGCGTGTCAGCATCTATAAATATCTCTGTCATTGATGACAAGCTGAATTTTGAGACAAAGTGCGAAGGTGTGTGTCAAAAGGGACGCCACTATTCTGTTTGAGAAAACCGTCCTCACTCCATGTTGACAGAACTTTCTGTCCTATTTTTCTGTCTTGTTTCATAGTTTGTCCCTCACAAATCGTCTAAGCTTAATCGTAAAGTGGTCGAGCAGGCTGATTGGAGAGCCCCAGCTTTATCCAGAATCCCTGCACACCTGACAGGTATAGAGAATCGCTGGCTCTATTTTGAAAGATGTCTCCCACCCTTATCATGGGGGGTTTAAGCTGCTCCCATCAGGACGGAGGTTCCTTGTACCACCCTGTAAATCTAAGCGAGCTTTGTCCCTGCAGCCATCAGTGTTATTGACTCACTGAGTGCCGACCCTTTTATAAAACCGCGCCAGCGTTATTGGCCATTTTGAGTCATATTTCTAGACCCACAGAATATTTTGTACTATGACTCTGAAAACACTGAATAGTTCAAATGAAAGAGGAGACTCTATTTCATCATGAAAAAAACCTTGTTTTGCTTTCTAAACTCGATCGTCTCAACTTCCTGTTTTGATCTCTGTGGTGTATACTGTCTCTTTACGGTCCAACTACAAATCCCGAAGTACAAATACTTCATTACTGCAATTAAGTAGATTTTTCAGGTATCTGTACATTGCTTGAGCATTTATTTTTCTGACAACTTTTTACTTTTACTTCCTACATTTCAACACAAATATATGTACTTTCCACTCCATACATTCTCAAAACTGGCTCGTTACTTCTTTCAACCTTTACGGACCGGTCTAGGGTGGCCATACGTCTGGATTTAGGCCGGATAGTCTGGAATTTAAATGCCTTGTCCAGCGTCCTGCGCAGCCTCAAGCTGGACGCTTATTTGTCTTCCTTTTTGGAGTTGCACTTGAACGGAAAGCTGCATATCCTCCTGCAGTGTAAGATTGGTTATAAAAATGGCAGTGTCACTCAATTCTCTGATTTCTCATTGGTTGAAAATGTAAACAAGCTGCCCCCTTTTCCCATGTGCTATCTGTGCCAGTGTCTCATCTCGTTAACGAAATGTTAACACAGCCCGAAAAGACGGACCTCATTCATTGCTGAATGGTCAAAAGAGCACACATTTGTTAGCAAAAGTAGCAAAAACGATTTGCATGCATATTGCACACGTGCATGCGATGTGGATGTTAGCACACAAGGAAAGGCATGCTAGCATGGAGAAACAGATGGGCCACAGGCATCTCCTCCCTCCGCTTGTTTTTTTTGGGAAGCACCATCGCCTGCAGATGACAAGTTATGCAGAGCATTGTATAGTTTATCATGCAGTCAAGCATCACCAGTCATACCGGAGTGTAGATCGTGGAATTAAAGAGAGATCTTCAGTGACTCATCTACGACACCAGATTGGTATGTTGCAATTTTTCTTTCCTCATTAAATGCCGCAAAGTGTCCTCTTTTCTGGTGTTGTGGAAATGGCCACCCTAATGCCACCGAGCCCTGCGCCCCGTGCTGCAGGGCTCGATGCCTCTAGGCATGGGGCCCTAAGCTTGTTGCCATACAGCCCGCGAGGCTCACCAAATCTGGTGCTGTGGATCACTGTGGTGTTGTGGATCAGCCCGATCCAGTTATGGGTGGATCTGAATGGGTTGAGGCTGCAGACAGTGGTGAGGCTGGAGGAGAGAAGAGGTGACAGGTGGAGGATGGAAGAACAGCTGCAACCTGCTGCTGAAGCTAAATATTTACCAGTTTTTAGTGATTAAAACGAAATAATTTCTGTCTCCTCTGTATTGATGTCAGTTTCTCTCTGTCCAGTTCAGACAGAAACAATTCAGGAAGAAAATCAGAGAGGGGAAACTAAGCTACAGGAAGAGGATGGAGGTTCAGCTGTAGCAAACAACATCTATGGAGTCTGGAGAGGACTCAAAACTGTCTCAGGCTACACTGAACCAAAGTCTCAGTCTGGAGGAGACCAAGAGTGGGCAGAAGACCTAAACCTGTTCTTCAACAGGTTTGACCAGGTATCTGCCCCCCCCTCCCCCATCCAGTCCTTTCTGCGGCAACCCCCCCGTCTGCACCCCCTACTGTCTGCACCTCCTCCACCCTCAGCTCACCTCCAGTCATCACCTCTACACCACTTCCTGCCCTACCCCCTCCCCTCTCCTCTGCACATTCTGACAAGCCACCCCCCACCCCCTCCAACTTGTCCTTCACCTCACTCCAGGTGAGGAACCGACTGAGGAGGTTGAAGGTGAGGAAAGCAGCAGTTCCAGACGGCATCTCCCCCAGGCTCCTCAAGTCCCGTGCTGACCAACTCTGTAGGATTGTTCAGCACCTGTTCAACCTGAGTCTGAGGCTGGGGAGAGTGCCACAGCTGTATAAAACATCTTGTCTGGTCCCGGTTCCAAAGACTCCACACCCGAAGGAACTCAACAGCTATAGGACGGTGGCGCTGATGTCGCACCTCATGCAGACCTTGGAGAGACTGGTCCTCAGCCACCTGCACCCACTGGTGAGCCTGTTTATGGATCCGCTGTAGTTTGCCTATCAACCTGGCATCGGAGTGGATGATGCTGTCATCTGCATTCAACACCATCCAGCCTACACTGCTGGTGGACAAGCTGGATCATACTAGGGTGGACCACCTGTCACCTGCAGAAGTTCTCTGACGACTCTGCAATCGTCGGCCTCATCAAGGACAGGGACGACGATGAGTACAGAGAACTGATTCAGGCCTTTGTGGACTGGTGCCAGCAGAACCTCCTCCAGATCAACACGGGTAAAACCAAGGAGCTGGTGGTGGATTTCCACCTGCACCAGTAAACATCCGAGGAATGGACATTGAGGTAGTCAGATCTAATAAGTACCTGGGTGTTCACTTAAACCAGGGGTGGGGAACCTTTTTCATATGAAGGGCCAGTTCAATTTTTATCAAGGCCTCCGGGGGCCATTGAATGAACACATACCTAGTGGTGAAAAAAAATGACAAAAACGTTGGGTAACCACTTGTAAAGTTCTGGAATAAAAACTCAGACACTTTAATTAGAGTTGAGATTCTTTAGTGAACTCTGAAAATAATACAAATACAAACAATACAAATACAAGCCAACTGACTGCAGCATGTGCTGCTCACTGACCTGACGGAAAACTACTGTAATTTCTGGGCAATTATTGCACACTGCATCCATGTTTTTTTATTGAACTCATACTGTGACAATTGTGCGCTGTCTCTGAAACTTTTGTACAATTTTTTTTTTTTTTTTTTGCTTTTTTCGCATCTGAGCATTTCTGACCAATCAATGGAGGAGAGGCGGCGACAGACACAGCGCTGCAGCGCAGCACCAGCAGTGGAAGGGAGCGGAGGTGGAGATAATGGATAAATTATACAACATCCTCGAGGTCTGTGTGTGTCTTAACACATTCTTCCATGGTTAGACAACAGAGCAGCATCCGGGAACAGCGACTTCACAGAGAGGCTCTGAGCCACGGAGTGGGGAAGCAGCCCGGAGACGAGCCTCAGGGAATCGGATCTCTCTGTGATGTCTCCCTGTGATGTTGCTGTCCCCGGCTGCTGCTCCGCACCGGGGCAAACCCTCGCCCGACCGGGCGCAAAGACATCGCTGAGACAGGGGCCGCAAGTGGCTCCCCGTCTCCGCGCTGAGCTGAAGCGGGACACAGTTTCACTTTCATCTCCATGACGTTGTGCGGTGCGTGGCCCCGAGACTGCGCGGCCACTCTGGCATCTGTCCAAATTCTGCCCAGTCCGTGCCCGCGGGCCGGTCAAAACGGCTCCGTGGGCTGTGTCTGGCCCGGAGTTCGGAGGTTCCCCACCCCTGACTTAAACAATAAACTGGACTGGACTGATAATACAGATGCTCTGTTTAAGAAGGGTCAGAGCAGACTCTTCCTTATGGAGTGGTCTGCTAGGCCAGCAGTCTTACATCCAGGGACAGGAAAAGACTAGACAGACTGGTGAGGAAGGCCAGCTCTGTACTGGGATCTTCTCTGGACTCAGTTGAGGTGGTGGGAGACAGGAGTATGGTGGCTAAGCTGTCATCCCTGTTGGACAACACCTCCCACCCCCTGCAGGACACTTTGGCAGCACTGGGCAGCTCCTTCAGCGAGCGGCTGCTCCACCCTCGCTGTATACCGCCTCTCCTTCCTGTCTGCTGCCGTCAGACTCTACAACACCTCACTCAGTTCCTGTTAACCCACATACATGTGCAATGTGCAATATCAATATATAAATTATCAATATATAATAATCTTGTATATATAATCATCAATATATAAATAATCTTGTGTTGTGTGATGCCATTATAATTATTATAATATCATAATACTCATAATATACATAATGTAATGTGCAATATCCTGAAAAATGTGCTGTTTCTCATCTGTTACTGTGAAATTCTACTTCCTTCACCATACCATTCATTGTGCTATCTTTATTATGCCACTCCAGCTGCTGTGTTCAGTAATTTTTGTCCACTCATTTTAGTCATTTATGTTGTATATATTACATGTCTAGTCATTCACTCATTGTTATTCACTTATTGTATATATGATGCTATAGTTTTTCTCTACTTGGTTTTCTACTGTTGCTATTATTCCTATTTTTTATATGCCCTCCTTGTAATGTTGCACTATCCACTGTAACGATGCAAATTTCCGTCTGTGGGACAAATAAGGGATTATCGTATCTTATTTTAGATACTATATAGTATATGCAGAACCCAGATGGTACAAGGAAGAAAAATCCTACATTGTCACTTGTTTCTATGACTGTGATCAGAAACTACTTAGGATAGCAATAGACAAACATGGAGGGTATTTAGGAAACTACATATCTGTGAGGATGGATTCACAGCTTCAGTGAGACTTAATGAGTTTGGTACTGAGATCCACACACAGTATTGAGCAATGCACACAACTCATGTGGTGATGATCATAAAATGATGAATATTCCTGCTAAGATAAACAGTGAAGGCAGCACTGGTTTACCTCCTGTTATGCTGAGGGTTTCTGACAAAGTTACAAACGGTTGTGGCAGTTTGGTGGCAACTTGGTTCACTGGTCACTTCTGTTTAGTTGTGAGTTCGTTGGCAGAAAGGTGCTCAGTAAACAGGGTCGAAGCCTGGAAGAGAAACTGTGATCAACTTTGCAAGTTTCTCACCTGTTCAGATTGACAACACCTTCATCTTGACTTCCTGCCTCCTGCTCTGGCAGAGCTGAAACATGGACATTTAGTTGCACACTGACATTTAAGCAGCGTATATAAGCACACCACACTGTTTGGGTTACAATGTGTTTTCTTTTTTCGTTTCATTCATATTGGTGTAGTGACAACATCTAAACTGTTTCCTGGTGTTGCTGACAGACAGTAGTGCCAGGTTTTTCCAGCTGTAGGTGATCCCAAAGTCATCCAACTCACAGTATGCAGTGTGTATGTGTGTGTTTGTGTGTGTGTGTGTGTGTGTGTTTGCATTTGCCCTGTGTTGGTGTCGGCAGGCAGATTCCCTGTGATGTAAAATTGTTTCTAAAGAAAGACCAAGGATGAAAAAGAGAGGAAGAGCAACAAAGACCACAAGAAATGAGGATGAAGTCACATGATGCAAAAGGTAATGATAACCCAAGACGAAGGGAACAGGAAGAGATGAGACATGACACTAAGAGATGAAGGCAGACAGAAGAGAAGTGCCAGCAGAGAGGCAGTGATTGTGTGCTGGCCCTGCACTGAACCTGTTGTTTGAAGCTTAATGCTAACACCTACACATGTGCCCACTACTAAAGGCTGGAATATACTTCTCCGTCTGCGTAATCCGTCATCCAACTCCGTAGCTACGGAGACCCCTCGAGCCCTCGCACTTCTCCGTCATGATGCGTATTGTGCAGCCCTGCGCTGAAATGCACCCCCTCGGAAAGTGAAGCAATTCGCCTTAATATCGCTGATAAAAGCAGGGGAAAATACTATTTTCTGATTTAATTATTTGTGAGGGAGATAGAAGAGAAGAACATTGATTGCTTTCAGTCTTTAAAGCTCCTCTTCCTCTTTCTTTTCAACACAAAATCGGATAATAGCGAACGCAAACCAACAACTTTCGGTATGTTCTGTGTAAATATACCCCAGCCATAATTACTAAATGAATTAAATAGATTTTTTGAGCAGGTTGAATGTGTTTGATTTGCCTTTCACAAGGATAATCGATACTTTAGTTCCTGTTCTGTCCGCGCTGCTGCAGAGATGACCTGTCTGAAGGCTGGAATATACTTCTCCGTCTGCGTGTAGGGAGAGTGGCTGCATTTCACAGCAGGGTGCAGCTAGAGGACCAATCACAGCCCTTGTGGTCTCCGTCTTCCCTTGACGGATTGACGGACAGTTAAAAAAAAATTCCTGCGCCCGGAGACGACGGAGAGGCTCTCCGTCTCTACGTACGGCACTTTACGGAGTACTATAAATTGGCCTAACTGCTATTTCTATAGCCAACAAATTAGCCTTTCTGAATCACTAAACATGTATAGTTCACTGTCTTTGCTCGTGCAGGAATATGGCTTGATGGCTGCCCTAGTTAAGTCATGCCGGCAGAAGATCAATAAGATATCGTTACTGTCCCTGATGGGCGATCTGTTTTACAGCCAACAGGGCTCACATCACCATCAGGCAAACAATGAATATAACATTTTGGCAGCAGCAGAAGATACAGTATATCTGGTTGGGTGGCTAGGATCAGCCTTCAGTCTTAATCTGGTACACACTTTGATGATACATTGGAGTCTGTTCATGTTTTTAGGGTGAATAACTTGTTCAGCCAGTGGGCTACTTCAAGGAGAGTGCCTTAAGCCTTTAGTCTACTCTGGCTCTATAGAAATCTATGAGAAAATGATGCTACTTCTCTCTGGATCTATTCCCCCAGTAAACATTGTAAACGTGTTTATGGTCTCAGTCTCTAATTTCAGCCTGATGTTCATTTAGCAAAGTATGGTCCCATTTAGAGTCAAACAGACCATAAAGGAGGGGATGCTTTAGGGCACAGCTGCACAGCTGGTGGTGTCCTGTCAATCAGCAGGACACCACCAGTGTGTTCTCCGTTCTGGGAATTGTCCATTGTTTCATCAAGCTTTAAATGTCACCTATTATGTAAAATTCACTTTATAAAGGTGTTCTAACAGTAGTATGTGTCCCCATAGCCTGTGAATGAGGCCCCAGGAGTGAAAAAAGTCTGTCACCTTCTTCCCCTGCTTGCTCCTCTTCTTTGCCAATGTGTGCTGAAACAGGCGAGTACAACATTTTTCGTCTACTGACGTACAACGGTGAAATGCCCCTCTCTCCAGTAGCAAAGCATGGCAGCTGCTCTGTGTTGGCTCCTTCAATGAACACAGGAGGCTATTTTTACTCTGTTCTTCCTCTGAAGACCCAGTGGATGGATTTATTTTAGCAAGAGAGCTTCCCAAAGTTTAGCATGTGTGCACTCATCATCTCACAAAGCAGGCTTCACTAACCAGCTGAAGATGAAGCATGGATCGAACTGTCTGGGACACAGCTACAAACATGGAGCTGTAAGTTATTCCATTTTGTGTTGCTTTACTGTGTAGCTCTACTTAGCATGATGGCCTGTAAACTTGTCCCTGTAACATGTTAGCACTGCAGCTACCGGAGCTACCCTCCAGAGGTACCGCTAGCTCCAGATCCATGCTTCATCTTCGGCTGTGTAGCCAAGCATAATATGTATGGGTCCATGTTTACAAAGCAGTTTAGCTGAGCTCCATCATAGAATAACGTATTCTATACAGTCCAGATCTTCCCAGTACTTTATTTCCCCTGTGGTATACTTGTCATCTTAGCTAGCGACGTTAGCTGCAGTGCTAACGCTACAGGGACATGTTTACAGACGGAGCACTGCAGCTAATGGAACTGTGATTGCTGCAGAGCTAACATTTGTGTCCTTGAGTAATTCATATCAGGAGACATTCAACATAAGCTCTGTGAGCACAACGCTCATTTGAAGCTAGTGTGATACTCACATTTCATTTGGGGTCAATTTTTGGGGGTTTATTGTCATCATATGATTGTATTTTATGTCAGGCTGCTAAATTGGAATAAGAAAGGGAAACACAAATAAGTCAGAGTTACAGGAAACAGACACTTGGTGGCAGCACTCACCAGCGTCATGGGGATTCTTCAGTGCATCGCGGAAGTGAAGCTCATAATCCGATGGACTTGGACTAATGAGCAGTAGTGGTCCTGTGCACTCATTGCTGTCCTGTGTTTCCAGGTTAGTTATGAACATTTGCACTGACTCCAGATGTTTATGAGCTTATATAAGTCCTGAGTGATGTGTGGTCTGTAAGTTAGCAGGCCGTTTAGAGTGTCAACCAACTTAAATGTCACGGTTAGGGACTAGCAAAGTGGCTAAAATGGCGCCCGGCGTTTATGTTTACTTTTCTTTCCTTGTCTTGGCTCCTCTGTATTTGTATGGTTATGCAGTGATGTGTGAAAATGTGTGTGCATGGATGGTACAGTGTTGGAAAGGGGCATTTGTGGGCTGTATGTGTGAAAATTATTAAGATGTCGGTTGTGTGTTTCCCTAAATGAAAAGCTAATAGTTAGTTAATGCTAACGGTTAAAATAAGTTACGGCCACAGCCCGGGGTAAAAGTGTTTACGTGCAGGTTTTATGGCTCTAGAGTTTGTGTTAAAGCAGCTATTTATGTGCCGGCCATGTTTGTTATTTCAGTTTGTGTTCATGCACTGTAAATAAGAGATAGTCAACCTGCAGGGGGGATTCATTCTGTTATTTAAAGCAAACACTTGATGCACTTGATGTACTTAATGTACAGTCATTACTTTTTTTATCAGAGTATAAAGAAGTTTATGTTTAAAGAAGAAGTGATAACATGATTGATGACCGGGTACATGATTGATGATGAACAGATGACACGATTAAAGGGAAAGTACTGATTGTAAGTTCAATACAAGTTGAGACAAATATGTGAAAGTCAGACAGTGAAGGCAATGTCAATCAAATATGGGTTATATACCAGTGTTTCAATGTAACAGGGATGATCTATGACTGCAGTGGAAAAAAAAGTTGAACGTGATTGTGTGAATAAAATAATACAATGGACTTGGACTAATGAGCAGCAGTGGTCCTGTGCACTCATTGCTGTCCTGTGTTTCCAGTCCTGTGTCCTTTGGGACAATCTATCTGTCAGCGGCCTGGACCCGCTACACTAGCGTTATACACTTATTTGTAATTTGGGTGACTCTGACTACTGTTAACGTTAGTAGCCTAGTACACATGTGCCAGTGCCAGTAGTACACATCTAGAAGTAAACAGAAGTGCAGTAAGGGGAGAGAGAGAGAGAGAGAGAGAGAGAGAGAGACTTCCTCTCTCCAGAGAGGTGTGTGGTCAGACACAGCTCAGGAACATTTAAAGGTACAGACACAGAAACAGTCTGTTTTCAGCAGAGCTCAATACAGTGATTTTTAACTGGCTGCAATTCAGGACCAGGGCTGAGTTTGGGGTAATACACTGTGAATACACTATTGTTGGACCCCTGAGACCTATATAAAATTGCTGAAAATGTATAATATGTGATCTTCAACCCAGTGCTAAACTCAAGGCTACAAAACAGCAGTGTTACACCTCAGGCAGCTTGAAAACTGAAGGCCAAGAACAAACGTGCATGCTGCTTGTATCTGTGGAGGTTGCATCGTCTGCAACTGGAGGGTCGCACTGGACAGCCCACCTCATCCTTGGCTGTGAGCTTCCATCCAGGATGCTAACAGAAAGCTGTGTCAGTAAAGATCACCCAGCCACCGAAAACACACACTGTTTGGGCTGCTGCCGTCTGTAGCACAGCCTCAAGGCTCAGCCCAGCAGGCTTCAGAACAGTCTGTTTCATCAGAAAAAACTAAACAGCTTTACTCACAGATCCAATAACATTTACTCACACAGCACCTTGTGTGTAAGTTGGATACATATTTTTGGACCCTGTTTGACATGATCAGTTGTTAGATAGATAGATATATTCCGTGGTCATTTCATGTTCAAGCACCTATATCTATGATGCATAAACAAACTTATAATGAGTACTAAGTAGATAACATAAATGTCCAAAATGTCTTCTAATAATACTCAAAACACATATTTTTTAATGTTGTATATGGTCAAGTGTTATACTTAATTGCTGGTCACTCACTGACATTAGATACACCACCAGCCCTGCAAAAGCTCTCAGTGACAACATAAATAGTGATAAAAATTAAGACCATCAATTAAAGCTATACATAGATTGAAACTGCCATCAGTTAAGGTTAATTTCATTTTTATGTCCCATCCATCCATCCATCCATTTTCTTCCTCTTATGCTGGATCGGGTTGCAGGGGCAGCAGCTTAAGAAGGGAAGCCCAGTCCAGCGTGTCCTGGGTCGTCTCTGGGGTCTCCTGCCAGTGGGACGTGCCCGGTACACCTTACCAGAGAGGCGTCCAGGAGGCATCCTGACCAGATGCCCGAGCCACCTCATCTGGCTCCTCTTGATGTGGAGGAGCAGTGGTTCTACTCTGAGCCCCTCCCAGATGACCGAACTTCTTACCCTATCTCTAAGGGAGAGCCTGGACACCCTACGGAGGAAACCCATTTCATCCACTTGTATTCGTGATCTTGTTCTTTTGGTCATGACCCACAGCTCGTGACCACAGGTGAGGGTAGGAACGTAGATTGACTTGTAATTTGAGAGTTTTGCCTTTTGGCTCAGCTCCTTCTTTACCACGACGGATCGGTGCAGCACTCCCAGCATAAGGTGACAAACAGAGGATTAATGTCATTACAGCAGCACTGGGAGCCCGGCGTTTATGTTTAGACTTGTGGTGCGTTCTAGTTGTACACAAATGTTGGAATTTCCAAGCTCCAAGTCAGAATTTAAATCAGAACCCTCTGTGAAGTTGGATCTCCAACTCATAAAGTCAGATTAATTTCACCAACAAGACATATATTTCATGCTATCTGCTACTGACATAAACAGTAGTGTAACCCATATTCAAATGTAACAGTACATAAGAATAACATAATAAGTTAAACATTAACAGTTATTAATGTAAGTTGATTATCAAAAAAATGTTAATGTATCATAAATGTTAATGTAACAATTTACTGTTGAAGAAAAGTATGTTGACGGAGGGTTCATGTCACTGCCCCTTTAAGAGGCCAGTGACGCTAGACGCAGCACCTGAGTGACGCTGCAGCAGAGACCTGAGAGAGAGAGAGAGAGAGAGAGCAGAGGAGAGATTGGAGAAACCAAGCGGTGGTAAATGAGCAGGAAGCGAGTGAGAAAAATAGACTTTGCAGTCAAAAGAAAAAACAACAAAAAACATTTCCTTTCCTGGTCGGGGACTGACAGGGATTTTATGGGAACTAAGCCACATTGGTTTTGGTCAGGTTTTTTGCTTGGTTTGAAGCTCGGTGGGAGCCAGGATTTGTCTGCCATGTGCGGGCGTGCACATCTACAGGCGGGCCAGGCTGGGCCAGACCCAGACCTTCAACTCATCTTCTCCATGGCGTCAGTGAGGAAATCTCCTGCCTATGGTCACTCGCTGCCAGAGTGGTAGGAGCATCAGGAACTGGTTTGAACTGAGAACCAATTGAATTATAATTTTGGACTGAATCGAACTGAAACTTTTCATTGAACTGAACACTCGAACTCACAGTGAAACTTGCAACTGAATTTAAAGTGTGATACTTTTATTTACATATTGAGTTCATATTTCTGTGATTGGAATGCTTGTGGTCCACTTTTGTTTAAACAACTGAAGGTGTTTTCTTACCTGTAAAAGAAAGGAAAAAGAGTTAACTCAGGAAAAAATAGGAATTATAAAATAGGAGCAACCTAGGAAAAAAGAGACCGGTCTTAGTTAGTTTAGATTGGCTTAACTAAAATAAACTAAGTGAACTACAGAACAAAAAGCAACAGTGAAATACTTTTTCCATATATGCTTACCTCACTATTGGAAACCTGCAGGGGTATTTTTGTTTTTATGTATTGTGTTTAGTGTGTTCCTCATTCAGTAAATTGCCGGCCTTTTCTACTCAAATCAATGGTCTCTGGTGTAATCATTCTTGCTCCCCACTCCTTAGAACCTAGAACTGGTCCAGTGGCACAGTTAGTGGTGCGATACCGGTGCTACAGTAGCGACATGTTTTGTTGCACATCTGTAAAGCTGGAAGAGCTGGGAGCACTAAACTTTGAGGTGAAGATGATCTGAGCTCCAAGCTCTGACTTCCAGTGAACACACCATAAGGCAAACTCTCACTCCCCAGGGTCCTAAAGGGGATCTAAAAAGTTACTTTTAACAGTAACATGGTACTTTTTGGTGCAAGTAATCAACAAAGTAATTGAGTTACTTCTGAAGTAAGTAGTTACTATTTTTCTCAACACTGATCATGAGTTAGAAAACTGGGCCAGAAAAAAAAAAAATGTTAGTGGCAACATGCACCATGAAATCTGACCTCTTACACCAGCAGCCCAGTGGTGCCATAAACTGACAGGATGGCCAAGATGTCTCTGTCAGCACCTGGTTTACCTTATATTTCTAATAATGAAACTAATTCAGCAGTGCTATCATCAAGAGAGGAGGAATCAGCTGGTAGGAAGGTACTGACAGACAGAATGATACATTGTTGGGTTTTATGGCATTTGTTGACAGTGAGAACAATACAATAATAATACAGTCATGTCAGCAGTAGCCTTTAAAGGAACCGTATGTAAGAAATGTATTTAAATGAATCATAAAATGTCCCTGATATGTCACCAGACATTAAGAATTCATGTTCATTTCAAATACTGACAACAGTAGGCTAGTCAGGATATTGTAACTTAAAAAGCCAAGTTGCCGCCCTCAATTGATGTTGTTGTTATGTTGTGTTTTGGTCTGATGCTCCACCCTCCACCTATCTCCCAATCACCAAGTCAGTAGTGTGTCAGCATCTCTGCTCTACTTACCACAGCTGCAGCAACGAACGTGTCGGATGTCTCACGTTACGAAACCTAAAAGACCTCGTTATGAATCTGAAATACACCATGATGGATGGAGAGATGGCTCAAAGTGGACGGGCAGCAGCACTCTCAATGCATACCCCCGTCCACCGCCCAGGAGCTCCGCTCTCTTTACCCGTCCCTCCACAGCTCTTCTCTGCCCCATTTCACCCCTTCTAAAGCCTGGTTTATGCTTCTGCGTCGCGGCGACGGTGGAGCTACGGTGTAGACCCGATGCCGTCGTTGAGCTTTCGAAGCTCTGCGTCGAGGGAACGCGTTGCTCTGCAATTCACCGCCAAGCTGCTAGAGGTGTGTGTCTGTGTCTTTGTGTAGCTTCTGGGGGCTCATATCGGATTCCTTGGTTTTCTTCCGACAGTAAACAATGAGACAGAAAACTGAGATGGAGCGGGTGTTTCTGGAGATGGAGCTCATAAAATTGAAAAAGAAATGCTGTTACTACAAATGTTGAAGCACAGAAGACGTTTGCGGAGGTGGTCTGTCCGACCATTCCGTACCGCTCGTGTCGCTCCACAAATAGCAGTGTTGTTGACCAATCACAGTCCTTGTCGTTCACGTCTCGACGTGTAGTCAGGATTTTTTGGAGGTGCGCGTCAGGCTACGGCGTAGGGTCCGCATCGATGCCGGAGCTACGCCGTTGCCGCGACGCAGAAGCATAAATCTGGCTTAAGTGCCCATGGTGATGCCCAAGGTGGCTGCTTTTCATTCACTGTAACAGAACAAACAATCACCACATTCATTTGATTTCTTTTGTTGTCATGAAGACAGTGTGCATTGTGGGTGTTGCATTCTGAATTGTTTGATTGGACATGTGGTTCTTGGAGGCAGTTTGTGACAGCTCTATGGCAACATGGTGGCAGCTGGGAAGTTTGATGAAAAGTGGGACAGAAGTGAGAAAATTAATGTTGTTATCTTTGCTGGTGGATCAGTCGTCCCTTTCCCCCTCTTTTCTTCTCTATATTTCCCAGTAGTACAGTAGTATAGTGCAGGATTATCCATAGCAAAGATGAAAAGGGTTTCATTTCCCTCTGAGCGTCCTACGTGCGCGTGTGTGTGTGTGTGTGTTCGCGCGCGACAGGAAGGGTTACTGTGGTACATTGTTGCAGATGAAAATAGCAGCCAGACAAAATGAGTAATTATGTGCTCTCACTCTGTCGAAAAGTCTGTCTCGTCTCTGTCTCTTTTCATCTTCCTGTTCTCTCATGTCTTTCCTTTCCTGTCTAACCTTCCTTGTCCCTCCACACTAAGCCGTCTAATTTTGAAAAAAAAAAAAAAAAAGGTTTCATGTGTGCACACTAGCTTTTTCATGTCATGTCCATCCACACTGAATTGCCTGGACAACAGCAGTTTCGTCTCTCATCTTTTGGTTAGCAAACTGCAAAACTGCGCATCACAGCAGGCAATAGGACAGTGATGGTTATGGCTCATACAGCTTACGTGGCAGTGCACCACTCTTGGAGATCACATGTGGTTTTCCAAGCTAAGGTATTTATACTGGTTATTCCAGTTCCATTGCCGACAGCTGGATGCTGCTCTTCACCCCCCTGGACATTTTCTCTCGATACAATTTTCCATGTGTCACATTTTGTCATAAGGAGTGCTTATGTGTGTCTTTCAGTGTCTGTCCATCCAGGTAGATGGATCCCTCCTCTGGTGCTCTTCCTGAGGTTTCTGCCATTTTTCCCAGTTAAAAGGGTTTGGGTTTTTTTTTGCAACACTCAATTTCTGACCCAAATATACCTTTGGGAGCCACTACATGCTCAACTGGAGTCTATCCCAGCTGTCTTAGGGTGAAAGGCAGGGTACACCCTGGACAAGTGTCCAGTTCTACAACGAAAATTGATTTGACCTGACCTGACTTGACTTTGACAGCTGGATATGCTGAATATGTATAAACAAGATTAATATCTTTCTAAAGAATGAAGAAATATATTCCATTTACATGAAAAAAGATCATCTCTCAGGACTTTTGGTGGCTCTACAGTCTCCTGAAATGTTAGTAGTCAGATTTTCTCTGTTTCATCACAGTTTCTATTCCTTCAGCTCACCTGTGGATATATTGAGCAGGGCATTATTCATTCAAACACACTGGCTTCACACAAGGGCTATACAATCAGCTCCCACTTTAATACATACATCGAGCTAAAGTTACTGCAGTCTAACTCCACACAACTCTGTTTTAGACTTGGCAGCATTTAATCAGATCAGTTGTTTTTCTGTCTCTCATCTGCCTCTTGTATTTCCACTTTTTCCTCTCTATGTCTAGATTTCTGTGTCTCCTTCCAATTTCACTTTTCAGCCCTCTCTCTCAATTTTTCTATTTCAATTTGCTTCATTGGCATGATGGAGAAATACAGCTGCAGTGCTTAACAAATATATTATTCCAATGTTTACCACCTCTGCACTAAATCAACAATATTACTGATTTCAAAATATTGCATGTTTCTATAATGGTTAATCCACTAGTACGTGCAAGCTCTTTAATTAAAATGATATCTTTAAGTTCTAATTATAATTAGAATATATTATATAAGCACATTATTACTTATTTATTATTATTTATTTATTTATTACTTGTTTACAGTACTTTTTGACAGAGATATTAAGACATTGAGTGCCACTGACATATTTTGACATCTTTGAAAATCTGCCGCCTGAGTACCATCGATGTAATAATATGTCAAAGTGTTTTTTTGGCATCGGGTCGCCCACAGTCTGTGAGTAATGTTGGGGCTTCTGGGATTTGTAGTCAGAGCATAAAGAGACAGTTTACACCACAGAGATCTAAACAGGAAGTGGAGACAATCTTGATTAGAAAGCAAACAGAATCTGGACAAAAAGTGGTGATTTTGGTGAAAGTGTCCTCTACTCTACCTCTGATAAAACAAGAATGGAACAAGGTAAAAACAAAATTTTTTTTTCGTGATGAAATAGAGAGTCTCTTCTTTTATTTGAGCTATTCAGTGTTTTCAGAGTCATGGTACAAAATATTCTGCGGGTCTTCTGTGGGAAATGACTCAAAATGGCCAAAACTGCTGGCACAAGGCACTTTGTTTTTTTTAAAAGGGCTGGCACTCAATGAGTTAAATTCCAGTAATTTCCTGTCCTTCCTGAACAGAAAAATGTGTTTTAGTGCTGTTTTGTTATTCTGGATTCATTTGACTTCTCAGTGAATTCCAGTGTTCTGGCTCAAGTTTGGGTCTAAAATAAATTCAGTTTAAATTCCTCACTCCTGTTCAAAATGTTGAAGAGTAGTGAAGTCAGTGAGGAAGAAAGTCCAGTTAAAGTGAAGGAGATGATGTTGGATGTTTTTTTTTGAGACAAATAGGGCAGGTGGTCTTAAAATTTGTACAGCACTGTATATTTCCAAAGCATATAGAAAAGCTCCTGGAGCCTGTGTCTGTATTTAGACAGGTTAGGGCTGAGCTTCTGCCATGTGGTCCTTTGCAGATATGTGCTAATGGGATTCCTCATTCTCCTCAGTGATCAGCTGACTTCACAGCAAAACACAAACACTCGGCCATGCATGCAAAGCACAGCCTGCATGTTTGTAGAGAACTATTTTGAAGCTTCAAGTTTGGCATTTTGTCCGTTGCCATCTTGCTTTTTGGAGTGAGTGAAAAAGTGACCATGTTTAGTGGTAATGAGGTCTGCCTGCACATTTTGTCAGGCTCTGTCTGTTTCTGTTAATTTCACATTTTTTGTCCTTTGTCTGTATGTTTGTCCTGTCTCTTCCTGTTTTATTTTGAAAGTAACCCTGTCTCCATCTCGTTTCAGATGGCTTGATCCCTGCTTCCTGTGTCTTCCCACGTCTGTGTTCCCCTTCCTCGTGTATAAACAGTCCTGTCATTTGTTTGTTTGTTGTGAGATCTTCTTGTCCTTGCCCGTCTCCTGCCCCATGTCTCCAGTGAATCCTCCTGTGATATCCAGCTTCCTACCTGTCTTTACGGTGATTTTGATTTGGAAGTTTTGTAGCCTAGTGCCCAGTTTTTGTTTCTAGTTTCTCATCCTGTCTTTATTTCTAGTTTCTAGCTTAGTTTGTTTCCGGCTCTTGTTAGTTTGAGTTTCTCGAGGAATCCTTGTCTTGAGTAGATCCCAGTGTAGTTTCTGTATGTACTATCCAGTATTTTGTAGATATTCCTTGTTATTTATTCCCTCCTCTAGAGTAGAGTTGGAGGTGATCCCCTGTTTCTTTTGTAGTGTTTTTTTCCTAGAGTACCTGGCCCTAGCACCCTCACTTTATTCCCTTTACATCTTCCTTATATTCCTTAGTTAAAGCTTTATAGCTGATTAGTGATCTTGATTTTTGGTTTTCAGCTAATGACTGTTTGTTTCCCCTCTCCTTTTGAGAGTGGCTTTGATTTTCCCCTGTTTTATAGTTGAGTGTAGCTCCAGTGTAGGGCTTTCCCTGACGCACACTCCCACCTGCCTGGTGATGTGCGTAATCCTCCATCTCCCCGCTGCTTATCCTGCCAATACTCTCCTGTCTGATCTGTTCAATAAATTCTCCTTTGGACGCACCGTATACCTGTCAGAGTCATGTGTTTGGGCTCTCCTGTAACATGGAGCCCTCACACATTTACAGTACATACACAAGTATGTATTTTATTATATTATGTATGATGTAGTGTAAATATTATATTATAAAATACATATTATACAGATTTCATTATGTAATTATTACATATCTGTTATTTATTTATTTACAGCTTTTGGTTGGATGCAGGCTGCATTTCCTTACCTTGTACTGTGATGACAGTAAAGTTGAATGTAAACATGCAGCGGCAGACAAGGTTTTGCACAACATAAACTGTGGTGTTAGAGTGTATTTAGAAGCATAAAGTATGTGGCTTCATATCAGTCATCATAACAGTCTCCAGTCAGCTCCTCTTCATTGACTAACGATTACCCAACTTCCTCTCCTCTGGCTGTTTGCATTGACTAACCTGCATGCCCATTAGCTTTTAATTAAATGGATATTTCCAATGAAAGTTAACACTAATGGTTGACTCCAGTTTTTTCATGTGTTTTCTGAGTGTTTTCTCAGCTCTAGTGATGTATGAAAAGTGAAAAGTCAGGCTTATTTTTCATAGGCCTTGTTGTATATGAGGATTTTTTTTTTTATCAAATAATTAAGTTAAGAAGTGTTGGTCCTATTTTATCAAGTTGAGATGCTGTCTGAGGTGCTATCCACACAACAACGGAATTCTGTGACTCTGACAAACTTTAATACTGATTCCGTCTTGCGTACAGACAGCTCCGGCGTTGCTGGAGACCCAAAATGGTATTTTCTGACAACGGGTTCCAGAGTGAGAAGATCTGACTGTTGTTTGTTGTCTGACTGTTGACAGCTGTTTCAGAGTTGCAGTGTGTACCCAGTGTTGTTGCAAATGATGACGTCATGTCATCACGTCACAAGAGGGAGTAGTAAACAAGGACTTCATGCGCATGCTCATTGCATTCTTTTATTCTTTTTCATGGGTCTCTCTGTTTCTTTGCAGTGCCACGTATCGGCGTGGCATATTTATTACATCCCTGTCACT
The DNA here is from genome assembly GCA_029721515.1 of Synanceia verrucosa. Lineage (NCBI taxonomy): Eukaryota > Metazoa > Chordata > Actinopteri > Perciformes > Synanceiidae > Synanceia > Synanceia verrucosa. The sequence goes on from CM056563.1 coordinate 241,335, forward strand.
TGTTGTCACTCGTTATCGCGTTGCCATATAGAGGGAAATAATTCCGGCAACGTTCTCACAAGCGTTGTTGTGCCGTTATCGTGTGGATGGAGCATGAGTGGTTGGGGAGAATGAGGTCTACTACAATCTTTTGTGGATAATTGGCCTGGCAGTACAAAACCATTAGCATTCATCCGCTACGTACTACTGATAGCAACATCAAAGTGATGATCAAGTGGAGGTTTTTGGCCTGGTGCTGCTGACAGGATAAAAAGAGCTGCACATTCACCAAAGGAGAAACAATTTTCTTTAACTCACTGAGTGCCAGCCACTTCAAGAAACAGGTGCCAGCTTTTGCCCACTTTGAGTCATTTTTTAAGACCCACGGAATCAAAATCAAAACTTTTTTTCTAATCTCAATCATCTCTGCTTCCTGCTTTTCCACAGAGGGCTTTACAATCTGCACAGGATATGACACTCTCTATCCTTTACAAACGACCCTCACATCGACTAAGAAAAAAAAAAAAAAAAAACTAAAAAAAAAATGCTTTTAACAGGCAAAAAGAAACCTTGAGAAGGAGGGACAGAACAGAGGAGGGATCCTTCTTCAGGATGGACAGACGTGCAATAGATGCCATGTGAACAGAATAACAACAATGAAAAACACATTAACACTACATATAACAACAGTTAATACATATAGAATTGTATGAAAGTGTCCAAGGGGATGAAGAGCATCATCAAGTTGTCAGCAACAGATGAGCCTCTCCACCACACCAAACAGGAGAAGCCTCAGCAAGATGTCCTCGTCGTCACTCAGTACCAGAAGATGAAGATGAAGCCTGGTCTGTCCAACCTTTACTCCACCAGGGAGACTGGACCCATGGATACCTGAGAGATGAGAACACACAGGGACTACGAGGCACAAAACTAATCTGCAACATGTGTTAAATGGAGCGAGAGGAAACACATCCTCTTCTCCACTACTGTAACAGATACAACCTGAGCAGCATCGCCTCTTCTCCATCTCACCACCATCAGGACAGACGAAGCCTGGATGACACCACCTCCTTCTCACCAAGTAGCCTCAGCTCATGGACACCTGGGAGCTGAGAGCACAGGGACTCTGGGGAAGAAGACGAGTTAGTAAAATGACTTAATGGAGGCATCAAAATGAAGAAGAAGAGAACCTCAGTGTGTCAGAGGAAGTCCCCTGGCAGTCTAGACCTATAGCAGCATGACTAAGGACTGATCCAAGGCAGCCTGAGTCAGCCTTGGATCAGTCCTAACTATAAGCACTATCAAAAAGGAAAGTCTTAATCCTACTCTTGAATAAGGGGATGGTGTCTGCCTCCTGGACTGAAAGAGGGAGTTGGTTCCACAGAAGAGGAGCTTGATAACTGAAAGCTCTAGCTCCCATTCTACTTTTATAAACCCTAGGAACCGCTAATAGTCCTGCATTCTGAGAGCGCAGAGTTCTAGCAGGATTATAAGGCACTATTAGCTCTTTAAGATAAGATGGTGCCTGACCATTCAGTGCCTTGTAGGTGAGGAGGAGGATTTTAAATTCTATTCTTGATTTTAAAGGAGCCAGTGCAGAGAGGCTAACACAGGAGAAATATGTGGTCAGAACACGTGCTGCAGCGTTCTGGACCAGTGAATTGCAGTAGTCCAGCCTAGAGGTAACAAATGCATGTACTGTGGACTAATTTGGACTGCATCATTTTGAGAACTGTCTGTTTTTATCTGGCTTGAATGATAAATATAACTATACAGTGAAAGTTTATGGAATGTTTTTTAATAACGCTGTCTAAAGGAAGCATATATAAAGTGAATAGAATTGGCCCAAGCACAGAACCTTGAGGAACTCCGTGACTGGCACTACAGACTGAGCTACTGCCGCCCCAATGTTGATGTTTAGAGTTTAGAGATGATGCCCACTGCAGCTAACTTAGGGGTTAGGAGGAAGCCTGGAGAAGCCTCCAAACCAGAGTGTCATGTCCCCACAGTGAAACATGGGGGTAGATCAGTGACAATGCCCCTTGCCACACGGTAAGCTCAGTTAAAGCCTAGATGGAGAACCAGGACTTTGGAACCATACCTTGGCTTTGAATTAGTGCAACATGAATGGGCTGCAGAAAAATGTCAGGAGCTGGTGGAGAGCATGCCAAGACACATGGCTACGGTCATAAGGGTTAAGTAAGTAAGTAAGTACTAACTCCTGTGTGAATCATGAGACTAAAACAGACAGAACAGAAAAAAGCTGTATTTGACAATACAATGCTACAGCTATTGATGTAAGGACTTAAGTGGTTTTGGTTACTATCAAGAAAACCATGGAAAATGGCTCAATATCAGCTCTGAGATTAAACTCTCATGAGCTTTTTTTGTAGTTATTGTTATAGTTGTCCAAACAATCTACTTTAAGTTGTACCAGGCATTAACATAAACGAGAAATTGAAGAAAACAAGGTGGTCTGATAATTTTTTCCATGATTGTTTTCTCATCCCAACTCGTCACATACTGACGTTTTGTAGACCCCTCATTGTCTGGGTACACAGGTACTCAGGAGCAACCCATCATCACTAATGAGGTCACACATCTTAACACATCCATTGTTATTAATATGTATTTATGGCCATGTCATCAGACAATGTCATTGACAGGTTAGAAAGGTCACCATTTGCTGACAATTGCTCTGATGTTGCCTTCGAAGTGGGATTGAAAAGTCATTAGCCCATTTACTGTTGAAAGACGGTGATGCGTGAAATACTGAACATTATGAGGAGTATTCTGGGAGAAATGGACACATTTTGGTGATTTTTCACCATCTGAATTCTTACAGTGAAGAGATAAATATGTGTATGCCAACCAGAGATGAAATAAAAAGCTATATTAAAGAAAAAGAAGCAGCCATTTAGGTCATGGAAAGCTGTGAGGCTGCAGTCACAGAGCCGCTTCTTTTCTGTGCCTGAATCCTCATGAGTTTATCCAAAATCCGTCTTCATCTCTGCATTTAGAAATGCAGTGTTTTGCCCTGGAAACAGCCAAGTGGTGTGTTAATTGGCAAGACGAGTCGCCCTGAGGTTTGAGCTTGACGTTGACATTCCTATTGATGTGAGCAATGGTAGTTCCTGCTGCAGAGGCTCACAAGTCTGCTGGGAAAGATTGCTCGTCAAGTCTCTGTGCTGCACACATACATATACGATCAGAAACACATACAGATGAGGAAAATACTGTTTATACATGTGGGCAATTTATGTTGCATATACAGTCAATACTTCCATCTTTCCTCCATCTTTCATACATACTGATTTTATCTTTGTAAATATAGTCTCACATACACACACAGCAAACAGGATGCAAGCTGTGGTAAATTCTATTTAATCTGTCTCTCTCTCTCTTTCACACACACACACACACACATAAACACACTGTAAACAGGATGCACCCTGTGGTAAGTTTAATTTAACCAGCCATAAAAGCAGGGCAGTTTGTCAGTGTTTATGGTAAATTTTAATGGACTCCTAATTAACTACCAGACTCCTACTGATTACTGTTTACATGTGTGTGCCTTCCCTTGTTACATTTCACTATTTCACTCACGCTGCAGTGGCCTTAGGACCCAGACACACCAATCCAACATGAAAGAAGTAACCTCCTGCTGCGTGCCTTCCCTTGCTTGTGTCGGCCAAAAAGACGACAGCTAACCACCGGCTATCATGTGCGTGAGATGCAATAGCTCTTCCCACCAGCAGGTGGCAGTAGTCTGCAATCCTCATTCAAATGGAAACCATGAGGCCAGAAAACAGAGGCTATTCAAGCTGTTGTTATGAACGAGATGAAATAAAGCAACGTTTGATGACCATCCATCACTCTCATTCCCCAGTGAGCTTCACTCCAGACGAGAATGAGCTCCTCAACCATCTGTGTGCGAGTACTCACCTCAAAATCATGTTTACAGACTCGATGTCTTCATTCGATCACTCACTGGAATGTGAACCCAGTCACCATTCAGGTCCCTGTCTGGAGCCCTGCCTTCATTTTGTCCTTCACCTTCACACATGTGATCTTCCAACCTGCATCACATTTTCTCCCTTTGTAAAGTCAGCTTAATGAAAAAACAGCACTTGTATTTGTGTAACACTTAAGGCTTCACCCTCTCGCGTCCTTATTGCTCTCCGGTGAGTAAGCAGCCCCAGTAGAGACTGTTCTGTTTTATATCTCAGTTATGGCTTTTCTTTCAATATCACAGATGTCTCACGAACAACCTGAGTTTCAAAGGCTCAATGCACCAAAAATAACTCTGTCTCCAAAAACCAGAGAAGTAATTTTCAAGCTAGTGATGTCATAGAGTGAAAAAAAGTCTGGATCTGCTGCACAAATAATTATTTTGTGGATACCTTTTCTTTTTTTTATATTCACATGAGTTTCACTTCTCAGTTGTGAAATATAAATTTTACTCATATACTCTACACCCTTTATTTGTTCCCAGTTATTTCTACAACTCTGATTTTTCTCTGATAGAGTGATTGGAACAGATACTTCTTTGTCACAAAAAACATGAAGTTTGGTTCTTTTATGACTTTATTATGGGTCAACTGAAAATGTGACCAAATCTGCTGGGTCAAAAATATACATACAGCAATGCTAATATTTGGTTACATGTCCCTTGGCCATTTTCACTTCAGTTAGGTGCTTTTGGTAGCCATCCACAAGCTTCTGGTTGAATCTTTGACCACTCCTCTTAACAGAATTGGTGCAGTTCAGTTAAATTTGTTAACTTGTTTCTTCAGCATTGTCCACATGTTCTCAATGGGTTTAAGTCAGGACTTTGGGAAGGCCATTCTAAAGCCTTAATTCTAGCCTGATTTAGCCATTCCATTACCACTTTTGATGTGTGTTTGGGGTCATTGTCCTGTTAGAACACCCAACTGTGCCCAAGACCCAACCTTCAGGCTGATGATTTTAGGTTATCTTGAAGAATTTGAAGGTAATCCTCCTTCTTCATTATCCCATTTACTCTCTGTAAAGCACCAGTTCCACAGCATAATACTACCACCACCATGCTTGACGGTAGGCATGGTGTTAAAGGCCTCACCTTTTCTCTTCCAAACATATTGGTGGGGATTGTGGCCAAACAGCTGGATTTTTGTTTGGTCTGACCACAGAACTTTCCTCCAGAAGCTCTTATCTTTGACCATGTGATCAGCAGCAAACTTCAGTCGAGCCTTAAGGTGCCTCTTTTGGATCAAGGGCTTCCTTCTTGCACGGCAGCCTCTCAGTCCATGGTGATGTAAAACACACTTGACTATGGACACTGACACCTGTGTTCCAGCAGCTTCTAATTCTTGGCAGATCTGCTTTTTGGTGGTTCTCGGTTGACTCTTCACCCTCCTGACCAATTTTCTCTCAGCAGCAGGTGATAGCTTGCATTGTCTTCCTGATCGTGGCAGTGACAAAACAGTGCCATGCACTTTATACTTACAAACAGTTGTGTGCACTGTTGCTCTTGGGACCTGCAGCTGCTTTGAAATGGCTCCAAGTGACTTTCCTGACTTGTTCAAGTCAGTGATTCACTTTTTCAGATCCGTGCTGAGCTCCTTTGACTTTCCCATTCTAACGTTCGTGGGCGTTTGTATCCAATGAGCCCTATTTAAATGGCCTCAGAGAAGTCACCAGCTGTAGTCACTCATGACAACTCACAAGAAGTTAAGAGGCCATGCTATGAAGCTCATTTCTAAGTCACCAAAATTGCTAATTCATGTTGCTGTATGTATATTTCTGACCCAGCAGATTTGGTCACATTTTTAGTTGACCCATAATAAAGTCATAAAAGAACCAAACTTCATGAATGCTTTTTGTGACAAAGAAGTATCTGTTCCAATCACTCTATCAGAGAAAAATCAGAGTTGTAGAAATAACTGGAAACTCAAGAGAGCCATGACATTATGTTCTTTACAAGTGTATGTAAACTTTTGACAACGACTGTAATTCAAGAAAATCAGTTTGGATGATGACATTCCTTACGCTGTTGAGGAACCTCCATTCCAAAGGGCACTGTGACTGCCCACCTGCATGTAGCCATTGTTCTGGCACAATAAAAATCTGGAGAACTGTGCATGTGTTTCGACTGTTGAACACTCAACCACAGTTATCTCAGGTCAGTCAACAGTGTCACTAATTGGACTGGGAAAAAGTAGTTTTCAGCGTTGGATCTGCACAGTTAACAGATCCTATCGATGGCCCGAGAGGATAAAAGGCCTGTATATGTCTTCATCACCCTCATGGGCTAGCCTACGAGCTAGCACTGCCTCTTCTCATTCCCCAGCAAGAGAAAAAAACCCTTAGCCTGGCTCCAGTTATCTCCTTTGGTGTTTAGACAACTTACTTGGCATGACAAGACCAGCGGAAGAGAGTCCAGGACCCCGGCTCCTAGCACAGCAGCCAGTGCTCAGCTGTCACCTCAGTACAACAGCTTCTCACGCCATGAGAACTGAGAAGCCTCAGGTTTTGGGAGAGGACCCAGGTCTCCCACCGCTGGTGGAGATGTGCACTTTGTGAAGAAAATGAGATCATAATAAGACTCCTAACACACCTTTCAATGGTTAAAATTGAACTCAAGAGAAAAGGAAAGTAATCAAGCCAAGACATACTGCAGAGAAGGGAGCTCATTCCTCTTAGTCACGAAGAATCCCAGAGTCATACTGCTGCATGCAGGCGACGGAGTTGCTTGTAATTGATGAACTGCTTTGCAAAGACACAGAGAGATCACAGTGTCTCTGTGGTGCACTAATCCCTCCACAATGAGCCAGGACATCCAGGAGTGGATCTGACCATTAAAAACTGAGGATTTTACCGGACTAAGATGAGAAGGAAAGTAGAAGTACATTAAAAACTGTGGTTGATGTCTGATGAAAGACACTCCTTTCGAGAGCTGCACCTTTAAACCAGATCACCAGCAAATGCTCACCTAGTCTGCAGTGATTTCCGGTCTCCTGGCTCTTGGCACCTGAGCCTGGTTTATAAGTATCCTTGTTGTGACGAACCATTTTATAAGATATTCCTAAGCTTTTCCAGAAAAAGACCAAAAAGATGCAAGTAGCTAAGAGTTTCTGTCAGCATTACTTTGCATAACTACATTTTGATCCAGGACGGGACTTTGAAAGTCGATTGACTTGGCTGTAAACACAGCAGTTTCTGGGCTGTTGCTGAAATGACTAATCTTTAACTCATTGAGTGCCAGCCATTTTATAAAAACGAAAGTGCCTTGTGCCAGTGTTTCTGGCCATTTTGACTCATATTTCATGATGCGCAGAATATTTTGTACTATGTCTCTGTTTCGCTCTCTAATCACAATCATCTTCACACCCTGTTTGATCTCTGTGGCGTATACCGTCTCTTGTCTGAACTATATCTCCCAGAAGCCCCAAAATCACTCACAGGCTGCGGGAGACCACGATCGGCGACCCGCTGCTGAAAAAACACTTAATGTATGAATACGCCAATGACAATGAGTTAAGAGAGTTAAAAATGTCAGTTCCTGTTGAGATAACAGTGGTCTGACCTGTGAGAAACCTGTGAGATCCTATGGTGCTGCTGTAGCATTTTTACCATTCTTGTGTGGGGACATAGTCTGTTTTGAATAGTTTTCATTGATTATTTGGATGATTCTAACATGTCAGTGTGGCAGTTTTTTTAGGCTACCTTTATTTGACAGATCTAATGAACGTCTCAAAAGGGGGAGACAAGAATAAAAAACAGCCGGGCCCAAAGACCCAGCATTGGTACAATGTGACAATTTTAAGGTAGGAATTTCTATGAAATATAGGAGACTGAAGCTTGCTTTATCTCATTGCTAGTGCAACAATGTGGGATGAAAGCTCTTATGAGAGTTTTTGTTAACAGTTCTTTCATGAACTGAGCATAAATTTTCAGGAAATCTGCTCTTCAGGGTGTGGGGGTTCCAGGGGAGTATTGCTGCTGAAAAACAAAATCCTTTCAACTTCAATTTTGCTGTTTCGTCTTCTTCTGCAAATTGAAGGCTTCATGATATTTTACCCCTGGGTCCCTGTGAAACCTATTTTAACATTATGAAGAGAAAAAAAAAGCAAAAAGACGCCTTACTTTTGTCAACCTGATGATTGCTGGCAGCTGCTGTGTTATTTGTCTTGTAAATGATGTGAAAATGTCTGCCAAACATTGTGGTGTGATGATAGAGTGGTGATGCACATTAATGCCTCTCTCCTGTTTGGGGGAGGGGAAGGGGGGGGGAGAAACGCTGAAGATGGAGGGAGGAAGAAATTAGCTGCAGGGAGAGAACGATGGAATAAAACATGGAGGGAAAGAGGAGGGATAGTTTCAGCCATGGGCTGTATTTCCATCTGTCTTGCTTTACCTTCTACCATCCTTCAGTAATTTCTTTTAATCTTTACATTGCAATACATTCATTTGGCAGAAGCTTATCCAAAGCTTCCAATGTGTGCAGCATTCTGCTGTTCTTCCATCTATTTGCTCTCTCCTTACATGTCTCTGTTGCATTTCCTCCAGTGTTCATGCCTTTCTGTCCTTGTCTGCCTCATGTCTCGCTGCCATTGAACCGACCGATATTACTATTTCAACCATGCTTATGGTGAAAAAAGTGATCACAGGCTGTCAGTCAAATGGTTGGAATCTCCCAGCTTGCATATGTTCTCCCGTGATGGAAAATTAAAAAGGCCGGCCGTGTGCTAAGAGAAGCTGCTCTGTGACCTGAAACTGTCACAGGTTTGATCTTCGTAAGACCATTTCATTCTACCAGAGTGTTCTTGAGCAGAAAATATACTGAATAGGCTGTCATTTCTGGCTCATCATCACGTCCTCACCCTATATCCTACATTATATGCAGGTGGCCATGACAGCTTGAATGTGGAATGCTGTTGAGTTGTTATGTCATGGATGAAACACGGTATTGCATTAAACTGACATGACATCAATGTTCCCTCTAAGCTGCACGTGTGCGCACTGTTCCCGCATTCTCCACACACAGCAAATCTAGGTAGACAACAAACACATGACTATTTATTCTGTACCAACTAATAAATCAATGACTAACACTGTCAATGATAGAATGTGGTTCACACATATTATGCAGCAAATCGATGCCATTAACAGTGTTTTAAGTGCACATGCTGCTGTTTAGCAGGTAAATGCTGCCAAGCCCTTATTATGGTGAAACGAACAGGCTGTCGTAGTGCTCATTCAAGTGTCATTCATGAGGGATTTTCATTTATGGATATTAATCATTAAATGCGGGTGGCACAGTAGTGTAGCGGTTAGCACTGTCGTCTCACAGCAAGAAGGTACCAGGTTCGATTCCCGGGCCCTTTCTGTGTAGAGTTTGCATGTTCTCCTCATGTCTGCGTGGGTTCTCTCTGGTACTCCGGCTTCCTCCCACCGTCCAAAAACATGGGGATTAGGTTAATTGGTTGATTTAAATTACCCGTAGGTGTGAATGTGAGTGTGAGTGTTTGTCTGTCTCTATGTGTCCTGTGATGAACTGGGGACTTGTCCAGGGTGCACCCTGTCTTTCACCCTAAGACAGCTGGGATAGGCTCCAGCCCCCCATGACCCTATGAGGATAAGAGGTAGAAAATGGATGGATGAATGAAATCATTAAATGCTGTTACTAGATTATGAGTAGTAGAAATGCTAATAAAACATTGTCTAATTTTATATTTTACAGACCGGATGTTACAGGATACGGCGACGTGGAGCTGCCAATCCCTAAAATATATTTGGCTCAGTATCACGTTATAACGTGAAACTTATCACATTATTTTGTGATATGAAATGATCACGTTATTTCATGATGTGAAATTATCACATTATAACGAGATAAGAAACTATCACGTTATTTCATGATGTGAAATTATCACGTTATAACGAGATAAGAAAATACCATGTTATTTCATGATAAGCCTTTATCATGTTATTTCATGATACAGTATGTAGGCATTCAGCGCACAGCGAACACTTCCCAGGTTCAGTCAAGGAACATGGCTCATATATACATGAACTAATTCAGTTCTATTTCAAGCTTGGTTTAAGACATGGTGACATTCTACAGTTGTTGAGCAATATAGATGGTATTGTTGTCAGTATGCGTACTCTCCGAAGGATTTTGAAAAGCATGGGGTTGTACCGAAGAAAGAATGAATCCGACCCACTTGACGTTGCATCGTTTCTTATTGATCAACTGCGTGGACACGGGAGGCTGCATGGATACAAGTTCCACCATCTCAACTGCATCCAAGCTGGATATGTTGTCACCCAAAGTACGGTGAGACGTGTTGAAGTTTCTCGACCCCAATGGTGTTGAAAGAAGACGAAGAAATCGCTTGGTGCGACACATGTACTTGAACCCTGGGCCCAATTATATGTGGCACGTTGATTCATATGACAAATTAAAGCCGTTGGGTGTGTGCATAAATGGAGCTATTGATAGATTTTCAAGACTCATTCTATGGCTTCATGCCTACTCAACAAACAGCAATCCCAAAATCATCGCTGGTTATTTCATAAGGGAAGTTGAGAGGAGGATGGGGGCGCCTTCCAGAATTCGCGCAAATTTGGGAACAGAAAATGTCATGATGGCAGAGATCATCGGATCACCGCATCAGTAACTGCTATATCGCTGGATCCAGTAATCACAATCAGCGGATTGAAAGCTGGTGGGCGTTTTTGAGAAGTCATCATGCCCAGTACTGGATGAATCGTTTTCAGGAACTAAAGGATAAAGACTGTTTCTCTGGAGACTTCTTGGACAAGCAGCTTATCCTGTTTACTTGCCTGTCCATCATCCAGGTGTGTTTGGATGTTGAACTTGTCTTAAAGCCTACAACAACAACAATACTACTACTACTACCACTACTACTACTACTACTAATAATAATAATAATAAAAATATCATTATCGTCATCATCATTTCCTATTAGGCTTACAGGAAGATTCAAGTAACATACAAAGTTAAATTTGCCTAGGCCTATCAATTAATCAAAAGAAGGCCTACATATTATCATACTGTAGGCTACTATGTCATTGAATGTGCTTTAGAAAAAGAAAGGAAAAATATATCTATACATAACATACATTTTTGTATTTGCTTTGTTGAATAGACAAGCCAAATAATGAGTTTTGAGAAAGCTGTCAATATTATAATAAGTAAGTAATTTCCATATTGTTTTTTTAAATAGGAGGAACTGCAGCAAGTTGCACAGTTGTGGAATACCCATTCGTCCAAAAGAGCAGGAATGCAATAGCTCCAAGTGGATGCCCGATTCTCATGTACACCCTGCCTCATCTATTTGGAGGACAAGATTACCTGAAGCAGGTCTCTCAGGAAGCAGCGGAGGCTTGCAAAGAAGAATGCCAACAGAGAGGATCACGTCCTTGTGATGAAACAGTGTTTGACATGTGTTGCCTTATAATGGCAGAGAACTTCTTACACTCACCTACCACAGCTGATGAAGCTATAGAGCTGTATCTTTTCTTGAGAGCATGCATCCTTAAAGACTTGGACATTATCCCATGACAGCTCCCTTTAGTGCTAAGAATAATGAATGGTGATGAATATCTAAAGCACAACGATCATGTTTTTGTTTTTTGTCTTCATCCATTTTTTTTTTCATTAATTCCTGCCTTGTATCTGCAGTTAAAATACTCAGCATGTCTCTAGTAGTAACATTACTGTCCCACACAGTGTAGTGGACATTCAGCACTGTGACCTTTTAAATACCTATAGGAAATAATAAGTTCACTTCATGTACCACAGGTAAATAAAATGTATATAATAGGTGATAGGGCATTGTTTAACATGGTAATGTTAGAATGAAGAAGTGGTTATGTTTCTCAACACAAGGGCGCACACATCAACATAACATGAGGGTTTATTCTTGTGTTTGCTCCCTTCAACCTCTTCGCCTTTGCTTTCATAAAAGTTAAATAAACCTATAGACAAAAAGCTGTTGTATTTCTGAGCATATAGTATTAGGGCCTATTTGTAGGCTAATCAATGAAAAAAATTAGACATACGGTATAAGTGCAAGTCCAATTTAATTTGTAGTAACAGATGAACCATTATATTGCCACAATGCTCTCTCTCCGAGCTCAAAATGCATTACATATTTCATACAAGTTGTCAGGTGAAGACAACCACTATGTTAAGACATAACAGGACTTGAGCACGTTGTGCTCTGTGGGAACCTATCAACAGTTAAGATTTCAGTTAAGGTCTTGAGCTTGCTGTACTTTGAAACTCATGAACATAAGGCAACAGGCTTGCTTTGTTTAAATTTGACATTATAAAATTCTCTGCTTCAATGTCTAAAAACATATTGAACAACAGTGCTCAAGCCGATAAGACGCTGTATAACTGGCGCCACTGTAACAGGTAAAACCCTACAGAATAAAAAAACAACAACAAAAAAAAAATACAGTAAATGCTGATAACTTTTAAACCATTTCTGTTCAGATGTTTAAACATACATGATCCTTCTGCTTCTGCTACTATCAGATGAGATGACTATACCATAGTAAACTTACACAATGCTAAATTCATATGAGGCATTATTAATCAGTATGTTGTCAAATGCGGTGCGTAGTTCAGGATAGGAGGCATATGTCCACGGCAGTTCCACAATTGGGCCACAGGTGTACGCGACAGGCCGGCGTGCAAGTCCATCTGAAGATGTAAACATGATGTCAATCTGGTCAACACAGACAACATCAGACCCTGTGATGAATCTTAGCATCCTCCTCAGACCAACATCATCCAATCCCCTGATGTACTGTTGCAGGAAACGGAAACTCTGGTTTTCTGCTTGGGTGGAAGGAGAAGCCTGTCGTAAAAAAAGCTTTTTAGTTGTTGGCTTTTTGTTTTTGTACATAAGCAAAACATGTTGTGTGCTCACAAAAGCTTCTTTCAGGGAGGCACCAGCAATTAAGGACATCTTCTCGCATGCATATCTTGGTTTTTGGATCAGCTGTTTGTGTGCCACCTTTACAAGGATGCCTTTCAAATTGTTTTGTGTTGGAAGGGCTGTTACATCCAAGCGGTCCAGCAGGTCAATCAGCTCATCCCTGTCATCCTCTGAAAGATCCTCTTTTAAGGCAGTAGTGATTAACTCCCTATCTGATTGACTAACAAACTGAAAAAGACTTTCAAGAAGCAAATCATCTGAGACCTCATTCTCACCAAAAATGAGTGAAACTGCGAAAGCAGGGGGTAAGCGACAGGGAAAATAGCCATGGTCTTGAAATCCTTTGAGTAGGATTCGGCCAATGGATTTCCATTCTTCCTCTTGCCATTTTAGGACACAGAGATGGAACCCTCAGGTCCTCCCCTTCAGCTGTGCGGTCCAGAAGCTGCGTCCAAAATGCAGCATACACGTCCCTTGAGACACTATTGTCGTCAGCTCCTCTCTCATCAATGTAAGTGAATCGAAGGGGGTGCTTGAGAAGTGCTGAATCCTTGAATTGGGCTATCATCTCCTCCAGAAGACTGACCCTGTGTAGTTTAACTGTGATATTCACAACAGATGCATCTGTAGAGGTACCTGCTACATCATCTATAGCTGCTGAAGCAATGTTTGCTGCGCTTGTGGAGCGAGACATGCTGAATGAGTTGTCAGTTGCTGTGTCTGGAATGATGAGTGCTGAGCTTGGACTGGGGAATAGCACTGATATGAGGGCGATGTCTTCATTGACCTGCAGGTCAGGTTGATATGGCAAAGTGTCATCCAGTTGGCCAGCCATGGGTTCTCCAAGAAAAGGACCAATCACCTCAGATGTGTCTAGAAACGCTTCTATATCTACAGTTTGAAGAGGCTGCTCTTCCTCTTCATTTATGCTAGTCTGTACTTCTTCGTTCATCTTTGATTCTCCCTCAACACATTCTTCATCATCCTCATCTTTTGGGACCTTAGTGCACAGGTAGAATCTCAACACTCCCATTCTTAGTACACTGTAGAGTTCCCCAATTGTAATAGCATCATCAAAAATAGCTTCTTCCTGATAATCTACTATATCATGGCTAAATGTTTCAAACTTTCCTAACTTATTTTTTCCATTTGGGAAGAACAAATCTTTGGCATACTGCAGTATGTCCGCCTTCTTTGATTCTTTGGGTACATCAAGGGTCCTTGTCCCCCCTCCTTTGCATTTTCTGACTTGTTTGCCTTCGTGGATCCACCCCAGCTCCACTTTTCTTGTCTTTTTTTCTGCAAATCTGTTCTGCTTTGCATAATATCTTTTCTGTTTTTCGGTAGACGTCTCCTGGTTATTATTCTCATCATCACTCACAGGAGTGAGTGGCACTGTGTTGCAAACAGAAGCGTCTTGCCGCAATCCTGTCTCCATAAGTTGGGATGTAGCATTATATGTCCATATAATCAAGGACTGTGGCATCAATCTGTCAAGACATAATAATAATAATTACAACTCAAGTACAAGACTACACAACTTACGGTATATACACACACAGGAATCAAAGAATGGGCTTAGTATGATACCATTATGTTCATGAACTGAGGCTTATAACAGTGCTTATAACAAGTAAACAATGCACACAGTAAATAAATGAAGTCATTTGTTTGGTAATTAATTTCTAATTCAATAATTTTATCTGAAATGATGAATCTATTCTTCAATCGTTGCTCTGTATGTTTTAAAATTCACCTTTTGCAGGAATTAAGACAAAGACAATCAAATCTCTTCAATCAACTTCTCACTATAGCCTATATAGCCTAAAATGAGATTACTAAACTCAGATCAGCAATAGTCCAGTCAATCTACAGTAGCTCAAAAAAGGGCCAAACAATATAGAACAAATTGCAATAGTAATGGTTCCTTTTATTGATCCTTAAACCCATTCTGTCACATATTCAAAATCTACCTTCCTCAATTTAGTGGAACATACTTTTTCCAAGGTCAAAAGTAGCAGATTTTACTCTCCCAATAGCAAGATGCATTGAAAATCAGCTGATTTTCACCTTGAAAAAAAGGACATTTTACTTAAATGATGAAGGTAGATTTTGAATGTGATGTAGGGGGATTTAAAGATCAATAGAAAGCGTGAATCATTACTTTTGCTTTTTTTTTTTTTTTAAGTTTAGCCTGTTTCTGCATTGGCCTATTTTACCACAGCCTATTTAAAATTGGATTTGGATATTTAATCATCATATTTCAGGAAACCTCAACACAAAAAATAGTTGCCTTAATGTGAATAAACAACAGTGAATGCTTCAAATTGATATTCTTTATTTTACCCTATTCATCTAGTATCTCCTATAGGCCTACTTGCCTCCCTATCAAAATGAACGGTAAATCTCGAAGTCCAACAAGTATGTTTCACCAAATATAAATCAGTAGACTTTTCCTGTCATTTAGATATACATAGGGATTACACAAAACTTGGAATGATTACTACTACTATTTGTGCCGTCAAGTTTCAAACGCTAGACTGACTGGAACCATCACCTGAATCAGTTTACAAAAGCAAACAGCCCAGATAAAGCACTCTTTATTTATATGCTTGCGTCACCTTGTGGCCGATGGGAGGCATAGCAGGCACTAGCTGTTTTTTACCCAGCATGACACGACTGACTAGACGTTTTCATGTTCAAAGTATTGCATTCTGCATTTAAGTACATAACGTTATTCTTGTAGCAGTTTTAGTCTCCAAAGCATTGCATTTACAGCCTCCTCTAGTACTGTAGCACTGGTATTGCAGTGATACCAAAACTACAGTTCTGAAGCAACGTAGGATCCCCCCACCAAGTTTCCACTAATAATGCTCAAGCACTAGACGCCCTGATAATGTTGTGTCCGAAGTGTCGTGCCATTTTGAGGCTTGTGAGAGAGCGCTTTACCAAAGTTCCTGGGGCTAACTGAAAGTGCAAGGGTCCAAACAGGACAGCACTTGGGCGCAGACTCTCTACTGGAGGGGCCAAGTAGCTAGCACGCCCCTGCTGATTAGCTTACCGTTGCGGTTTTAAAAGTGCATGCCGTCAATAATATTGGTCTTAATCCATGAAAATTGAAAAACACAGACATGTGTCAGAGTTTATAGCTGACATAAGGCCACATATTTGCCGAATTTCAGCAGAGCTGCGCACTGCCAACAGTGCCAATTGCCTCGCAACAGCATCTTAGCCATATTCAGCAGTTCTACGGCAAACTACAATTTGAGGACATGGGTGCTAAACCATAAAATACACTTACATGATCTTGCTCCATTCGAAGGAGACAGTCCTCTGGAACACCACGACATCGAGGAAATCTCGAGAGTGGAGAATCCACATTTTCAGCCATGATTCTCAAATTAAGCGCTATGCTAGAGATTGAACCATGACGTGAAGTGAAAGGGAAGCGCGCTGGTAGATTGGCAGCTCCACGTCGCCATAGCTCAACAACTGTAGAATGTCACCATGTCTTAAACCAAGCTTGAAATAGAACTGAATTAGTTCATGTATACGAGCCATGTTCCTTGACTGAACCTGGGAAGTGTTCGCTGTGCACTGAATGCCTACGTACTGTATCATGAAATAACATGATAAAGGCTTATCATGAAATAACGTGATAGTTTCTTATCTCGTTATAACGTGATAATTTCACATCATGAAATAACTTGATAGTTTCTTATCTCATTATAACGTGATAATTTCACATCATGAAATAACGTGATAGTTTCTTATCTCGTTATGACGTGATAATTTCACATCATGAAATAACGTCCATCCATTATCTACCGCTTATCCTCATAGGGTCGCGGGGGGGCTGGAGCCTATCCCAGCTGTCTTAGGGCGGAAGGCAGGGTACACCCTGGACAAGTCACCACCTCATTGCAGGGCACATAGAGACAGACAACCATTCACACTCACATTCACACCGACGGTCAATTTAAATTAGCCAATTAACCTAACCCATACATGTTTTTGGATGGTGGGAGGAAGCCGGAGTACCCGGAGAGAACCCACGCAGACACGGGGAGAACATGCAAACTCCACACAGAAAGGCCCCGGGACCGGGATTCGAACCCGGTACCTTCTTGCTGTGAGGCGACAGTGCTAACCACTACACCACTGTGCCGCCCATGAAATAACGTGATCATTTCATATCACGAAATAACGTGATAAGTTTCACGTTATAACGTGATACATATCACGTTATAACGTGATACTGAGCCAAATATATTTTAGGGATTGGCAGCTCCACGTCGCCGTAACAGGAACTGACACTGTATCACATGCTGGTGCTACAGCACATCTCACTATGCAAAATGTGAATGTTTTAATGTGAACAACGTTACTTTGTGTCAAACTCTGATACTGAAGTGTCTGTGGGCCATGCTCTCAGATGTCTCTATGGATTGGGGGACATGTCCCCCTCAGATTCACAATGATACCGATCCGTCCCCCCACTTTACCAGTAAACATTGCCAGTAAAACGGAGCATTAATGTCACTGCAGCAGCACTGGGAGCCCAGCATTTGTGTGTTTGACTAATGGTTTGTTCAAGGTTTACAGGATGTCGGAATTTCTAAGGTCCAAGTCAGACTTTAAATTAGAACCCCTGTGAAGTCAGATCTTCACCTCAGAAAGTCGGATTAATCTCACCAACCAGCTGTCTTAGGGCGGAAGGCAGGGTACACCCTGGACAAGTCACCACCTCATTGCAGGGCACATAGAGACAGACAACCATTCACACTCACATTCACACCGACGGTCAATTTAAATTAACCTAACCCATACATGTTTTTGGATGGTGGGAGGAAGCCGGAGTACCCGGAGAGAACCCACGCAGACACGGGGAGAACATGCAAACTCCACACAGAAAGGCCCCGGGACCGGGATTCGAACCCGGTACCTTCTTGCTGTGAGGCGACAGTGCTAACCACTACACCACTGTGCCGCCCATGAAATAACGTGATCATTTCATATCACGAAATAACGTGATAAGTTTCACGTTATAACGTGATACATATCACGTTATAACGTGATACTGAGCCAAATATATTTTAGGGATTGGCAGCTCCACGTCGCCGTAACAGGAACTGACACTGTATCACATGCTGGTGCTACAGCACATCTCACTATGCAAAATGTGAATGTTTTAATGTGAACAACGTTACTTTGTGTCAAACTCTGATACTGAAGTGTCTGTGGGCCATGCTCTCAGATGTCTCTATGGATTGGGGGACATGTCCCCCTCAGATTCACAATGATACCGATCCGTCCCCCCACTTTACCAGTAAACATTGCCAGTAAAACGGAGCATTAATGTCACTGCAGCAGCACTGGGAGCCCAGCATTTGTGTGTTTGACTAATGGTTTGTTCAAGGTTTACAGGATGTCGGAATTTCTAAGGTCCAAGTCAGACTTTAAATTAGAACCCCTGTGAAGTCAGATCTTCACCTCAGAAAGTCGGATTAATCTCACCAACCAGACATAGAATTCATACTATCTGCTACTGACGTAAACAGTAGCTACATGTTTTGTTGCACATCTGTAAGGCTGGAAGAGCTGGGAGCACTAAACTTTAAGATGATCTGAGCTCCAAGTTCTGATTTCCAGTGAACACACCATAAGACAAACTCTCACTCCCCAGGGTCCTAAAGAGGAACTGATAACAGCCTGTGCCTGTTGATCACCATCAGACCATTGTCTAGTATCTCTACCAAGATAAAGACCTAATTACACAAAAATAACCTTCGGAGCTATTGAAAATTTACCGTTCTGGAACCAGTGTTGAAACAAAGGTACTGAAATTGGTACAGTGTCAAAAAAATTTCAAAGATACCCAGCCCTACTGACAGGTGAACATGTCTCAATTCTTCCAGAGCAGATCTCCCACCCTGACATAGAACATACACAGCTCATGAAAAACAAGATGTCTTCTCAGGTTTTAGACAGGTGTGATACTGGTGTGACCACAGTGTGAATGTCTGATGTTGCTCACCGTGGTCCAAGGAGTGCTCAGGGAGTTTGTGTGTTTGCTCAGACACATGAAAAATTAGGGGAAACATCGCGTGACGCTACATTTTTTCAGCACAAACGGACCATTTGACATCCTTCTGGAAAATGGCTGCCATGTATCGAGAACAATATTCATTTATTAAGAACTAATTGAGATTCAGAATAGAATGGAGCTCCATTTGGATAAGATTAACATTACAGGAGGAGGTGGGGAATGAAATATTGTGCTCCTCGATTTAACCAGAGAATTTACAGGATATGGTCTGAAATGGACATTCGTTCAGGCAGAAGACTCTAAAGACAAAGACAAAAGCCTCCCTAGGGAGGTCAGGTGATAAATAAAAAGGTGGCAGTAGCTCAGTCTTTGGCTTGGAAGAGAACATCAGTACTGCAGTTGACATTACAACAGCTTTGACAGGTTTATGGGGCTTCACTTTCCTGATGGCTTATTTTTTTCTGTTCCTATATTGGTCCATAAATATGCCTATTTGTTAGTATTGACATGTTTCCTTACATTGGATGGGCCAGATCATTTTTGAAAGTCAGATTTTTAACTTAGCTGATTAACTATAATTAGAATGGCACACAGCTCTTCCAACAACAAGAAACCCACTTAATCACAGTTTATAGAAAAACAGTAATTACTGTAATAATTACTGGGGTGGGGTTGAAAAAGGACTCGTCTACAGCTTAAAGGGATTAAAAATACTGACCAGAGTAGCTGATGGTAGTTAATCACATTAAATCAATAATTATTTCATTATTTATTTGATAAATGATTAATAAAGATGGCATACATGTGGTACATGATAGCAAATGTTTAGGCTACATTATGTACGTGTAAATGACCCCAAAAGAATGAAAATAGCTACATAAACAGTTCCACATGCAACTGAAAAAATGTATGAAAGTTACAGTTTGAATTAATTACATACTATATTTTCTGGATGTTTCAAAATGCATTGTTTATGTATTCAATAATACAATGTCTTGTGTGGCTTAACTAACTCTTTTGTAGTTTTTTGTAGTTTTTTCTTGAAAGACATGAAATGTTCAAGAGGTCCTGGCTGCAGACCTCCACTGTGAGGTCGCTTCCACCACAGGCTCCACCCTCAGGCCACCTCCACTGTCAGGACGGGAAATGCAGGAAATACATTTCAAAATAAAATTGCGATTGCACTTCTAGTTGAATTGTTTGTCATTGTTGTTCTTTGTTTTCCTCTTATGTTACGCATTAGCCCCAACTTAGGCATTATGATTTATTCTGTCCAAATTCTAGGACAAAAAGCCATCCATAACCTGTGTTAATTCAAAGAAATATTAATTGTGCTGCGGGAACACCCAAGCACCACTAAATACTATCCTAACTGTCGATATGTACAGTATAATTCAAGTAAAATGATTCAGTGACCAATGAGAACATCAAACACACCACACAACATGATCAAATGTTCTGTAAGCCTTTATTTCATGAAAACACTCATTCATCTGTGTGACATTCACAATAAGCCAAATAATTTCTGTGGTCCATTATTTGTTTGCAGGAGGTCCATATGTCCTCCTCAGTGGTGTGAAATGTGAATTTGAAGGGCTCCAGGATTTCTTCCTTTTCATTCACATCCATGTCTTCTGTCCACATCCTCCCATACTGTAGAGCAGCCTGTTCCTCCTCCCCCATGAACAAAAAACACATAAAATGTATCATGTGTTTGAATTGCTGTACATGAACTTTGATTCAAATGAATGTATACAGCAGGCTGTATACACTGTATACAGGTAAAATGACTACTTGCACCAGGTGGTGTAAATGAGGTCTTATTTATGTAGAAATAGTAATAATGACTACAGAAGTACTTACTTAAGTGAAAGTGGATAAAACAAGACACTTAAGTAATTTGGTACGTTATTTTAGAAGCAAAATATACTCAAGTATTAAAAAAAAAAGTACTGATGGTGCATAGCAGTCACTTCGTTTTGTTTCTATAACGTTACTATAGTATACAACAGGGCTGGATAAATAAAAAGTAAGAATGTGCCATGTAGTTCTGTAGTTAAAGTTAGACCTCTGGCTAAACATCATGGTGTTTGCACAGTGTTGGTAGCTTGGCTGTGTCACTATATCACATTTGTAAGTTCAGAAAGACACGTTTAACTTTGTGACCATGTCCACCTAATGCCAGGAGAGTTTACAAAAATGTTTTATGACGTTACATACAAACAAATGTGAACACTTACTTTACGTTATGCATTAAAAAGTTAAGAATACTTAGATGTTTATGCTAACCACTATTGGTGAAAGTTCACTGTGGAGTCATCTAAAATGACAACCACCACGTAATATTCGGTAATTTACATCATTATTGACGTCTATAATGCTATTTTGTTGCATTTATGTTGATGAAGAACACGAAGCCATGCATTTTAGGCTGTGGATAATAAAAATCAACTCACTGCTACTCGGGGTACATGCTCACTTGCTGGTCTCTCAAAAATGTCCCTCTCAAAATGTCCTCCCTACCTCCCACCCAAAAAAAAAAAAAAACTTCCTGTCCTGACAGTGGAGCCTGCACCGGAGGCGACCTCACAGTGGAGGTCTGCAGCCAGGTGCCTCCTGCTGCCACACAGATCTTTTCCTTCCTTTTCCTGAACACATAATGTATTGACTGCTCTCAGGGTGGAAGGACCATTCCACCCAGCAGAACTAAAAGTGTTTCTGAACAGGATTATCAACTGGAGCTCTAAGGTTACCATAACAGTCACTCCCTACAGGAAATACACAACACCGATGGATTAATTTGTCTGATAAATATACTTAAAGCATCTGAACAATACACCATTGCATAAAATAATTACACATGTATTAAATGCGAACGGTAAGTACAACAAGAAATATGCACCACAAACACACCTGTAGCATAAATACTATAGAGCAGATTTAATAGTCAATCATTAATTAATCTCAAATTACGTATTTATAAATAATAACTTTTAAGTTATTGATCATAAACCATGAATGGTCATAAAAGGTGAAGGAGAGTGATGACACTCAGATTCAGGTATAATTCACTATTACCTTTAATAGCAGAAATTATAAAGACGTCACCCAGTTTTGTAAAAACAGGGAAAACTTGTGAATTTGACATTAATTAATAGAGTCTCTTAATCTCAGGGAGCTACGGAGTTCTTGACCTGGTGAACAGGGATTCAATTGATTTATATATACACACACACATCAAATAACCAAGTTATTAAATATTATCATTTACTAGCAGAAAATAATAAAATAGAAAACAAACTGAGCATAAAGGAAGATTAATGGGTGAAAACATGACATTGACATCATTTCCTCCTGGGCACTGCCCAATGTTTCCTCCTGGTGCCCTTGAGCAAGGCACCGAACCCCCAACTGCTCGGGGCGCCTGGATAAGGGGCAGCCCCCTCACTCTGACACCTCTGGGGCGGCCGTAGCTCAGTCTGTAGTGACTTGGGCTGGGAATCGGTGGGTCGCCAGTTCAAGTCCAGGGCAGACCAAATGTGGAGAGTGGACTGGTACCTGGAGAGGTGCCAGTTCCTCCTCCTGGGCACTGCCGAGGTGCCCTTGAGCAAGGCACCGAACCCCCAACTGCTCGGGGCGCCTGGATAAGGGGCAGCCCCCTCACTCTGACACCTCTCCTCCAATGCATGTGCATGTGTTTGTTTGTTCATAACTTGTGTGTGTAATGTGCAACTGAAAAAAAAAAAATATACTAACAGAGTGAAAAAATGTATCACTGAGGGATCAATAAAGGAATTAAAAATAAAAAAAATAAAAAAAATAATAAATAAAAAATAATAAAATAATAAAAAAAATAAAAAATTACGGCCACAATGGAATGAATGATTAAACAAAAAAGAAGGTTTGATGGATGGATAAATGATTAATCAATTCAATGTGGCTAGTTATCTATTAACCAAATTAAGAGTTAGGCTGTTGTTAATTAAATTTGGTTTAGGTTTGGTGCAGTGTTCAGCAGTTGAGAGTTTGAGAGGCATCAGAGAAGACTGGAGCAATTTGATATTCAGAATTTAAGTTTAGTATTCTATTGATCAGTATTATTAAGTTTGTTAGATTAAGCTCTAAATTTGGCCACTTAAGTTAGTGTCTAATCATCAAACTCTTTAACATCTGTAAGATGTATATGCAGTATATCACCGTTCCTGGATGGATGGGAGTGAGGAGTGGCTGCAGGTTCTGTCTGGATCTGCTGGAATTCTGCTGGACTCACTTCATCACCAGTGGCTCTTTTGGCATCCCACCAGGTCAATATGACTGCTGTAGACAGTCTTTTCTTCTCTTGGAGTCTCTTCATGGAGGCTGGAGTCATTTCTGTGACTTGGTTGACTTTGTTTTTGTGGCTTTGTTGAGAGTCCAGTGTAGGTGTGACCACTGGTTACTCCCATCCACCAAATTAACTGAGATGATGTTCTTTTAATTTATTTAAAGTTAGTACTTCTGTTTTACTTTATTTTCCTCTATCTGAAAACTTCTCTCTTTCACCTGTTAAACGACACCAAACAACTTATAGTAGGAAACCACAGAACAAAACTTGACCAATTGAATTGAAATAAATCAACAAATTAAACAACACAGATGAATCATGGTATCAGAGCATGTAGGTAGGTGTTTTACAACAGTCTATGCATAGCTGTGTATGTACAATTATTCCAAACTTAGTGAAACATGTGACACACTGATTCTGTGTAAGAGCAGAGGAAGCAGGAGGATCTGTGTGGAAACTGGCCTTTGATATGGTAAAAGTGATACTTATATGACAGTAGCTGAGGAATTAAAGCAGAGTTGACTATTAAAAATCTTAATGTAATGTTCTGTTCTAAGCAGGGACAACGGTATATAACTTGGAAACACATGGCTCTGCATGTCGGTGGGTGTCTGCTCCCCCCTGGGAATGCAGCAATAAAACTCCCTATGTGTGACATTCCTTGGGTCAGAGAGGAGGATGGGAACCGGTCCTATCTGTTTATTCTGCCAGTCATAAAACTTAAGCCTTTAGCACTTAAGGACCAGGTAGGGTCAGATGGATTTCCTGGGAAGATACTCAGAAATAAGAAGAGTTAAGTTCATTACTTTATACTCATTCTTATGCTACACACTGCTGGCTGCCTCATGAGAGGGAATGATTCCACTTAAACCTAATTGTTCCTAATTCTTCATAATCAGTCTTCTTAATTAATACTTAATTTTTGTGTAAAAGAAAAAAAAAACTCTGCCACTCTATTAAAGGAGGAAATTGTGTCACAAATATATGTTCTCATGCAAGAAAAGTTTGTCAGTGGGCTGCTATACAATGCACTGGTGGAGCACATTGGGGGTTGTCTTGCTCAAGGATACAATGACTTGTCGATAATAGGAGTTGGGGTGATAATAGGAGTTGGGGATCAAACCACTTGACCCACTGAGCAGTAGCTCACACAGGGTGACACACAGGGCACTGGTGGACACAGGTTTCAACAGTGAAACATGAAAAGCTGGGTGAACATGCAATGCAGCGGGCAACTTGAGTCTCATCACACTGGGATTGATTACTTTTTCAATTTCAAAAGGACCAATGTACCTAGGGGCTAGTTTCCTGCTCTCTGTCTGCAGAGGGAGGTCGCGTGAAGAGAGCCAAACCCTTTGTCCAGGCTGATAGTGGGGAGCAGGAGAGCGACGTTGGTCTGCCAACCGCTTGTTGCGGGCAGCCGTCCGTGTGAGAGCCTCTCTAGCTTCACGCCAGACCCGACGAGCTCGCCGGAGGTGCTCCTGTACCGAAGGAACTGCCACTTCTGTCTCCTGGATGGGGAAGAGGGGAGGCTGGAAACCCATGGAGGCCATGAAAGGGGACATACCTGTGGCAGAGCTGACCAGGGAGTTATGGGCGTATTCCACCCAGGGTAGGTGGGTGGACCATGAGGACGGGTGTCTCGAGGTGACGCACCGAAGGGCCGACTCGAGGTCCTGGTTGGCCCGCTCCGTCTGGCCATTAGTCTGAGGATGGTATCCAGACGAGAGGCTGGCCGACGCCCCAAGAGCCAGGCAGAAGGCTCTCCAGACCTGGGAGGAGAACTGAGGCCCCCGGTCCGAAACAATGTCCTGAGGGATTCCATGAATTCGGAACACGTGTTGGACGAGGAGGTTGGCGGTCTCTAGAGCTGTGGGAAGTTTGAGCAGAGGTACAAAATGCACAGCTTTGGAAAAGCGATCTACAATAGTTAGAATTACAGTGTTACCCTCAGAAGGTGGGAGTCCACCGCGATGTGAGACCAGGGACGATGAGGGATAGGTAAGGGCTGTAGGAGACCAGCAGGAGTCCGGTGGGAGGATTTGCTGCGGGCACAGACGGAGCAGGCAGAGACAAACTCCTTGGTGTCAGCCGTAATGGTCGGCCACCAAAAGCTGTGCTGTAGCATGGTGAGGGTTCGATGGAAGCCGGGATGACAGGCGATTTTGGAGGCATGTCCCCACTCGAGCACAGGAGTCCTGGCGGAGGGTGGAACGAATATCCGGTTGGGAGGACAGCTTTCGGGAATGGGTTGGTCTCGTTGAGCCTCCTGCACCACTTGCTCAATCTCCCACCTGGCCGCCCCCACCACACAGGAGGATGGGAGTATGGTCTCCACAGGTGAGTCTTCCACTGGCGGGGTAAACTGTCGAGACAAGGCGTCGGGCTTGATGTTCCTGGACCCAGGACGGTAGGTGAGGGTGAACTGGAAACGGCCAGAAACAAAGCCCACCGAGCCTCCCTGGAGTTTAGTCGTCGTGCCGACTGTAGATAAGAGAGGTTCTTATGGTCGGTCCAAACCACAAAAGGGTGTGTGGAACCCTCCAGCCAATGCCTCCACTCCTGGAGAGCTAGAACCACCGCCAGAAGCTCCCTGTTACCTACATCGTAGTTCCTCTCTGTAGGTGTTAGCCGACGAGAGAAGAAGGCACAGGGGTGCATTTTGTGGTCTACCGGGGAACGCTGAGAGAGTACGGCTCCAACACCGGTGTCTGAGGCATCAACCTCCACCACGAACTGAAGTGAGGGATCTGGGTGGGAGAGCACAGGTGCAGAGGTAAACAGACACTTTAAACGGTTGAAAGCGGCGTCCGCTGCCTGAGACCACACAAAAGGGAGTTTGCAGGAGGTGAGCTGAGTGAGCGGCGCTGCTACTTGACTGTAGTTACGAATGAACCTCCTATAAAAATTTGCAAAACCCAAAAATCTCTGGAGGTGTTTTCGGGTGGAAGGGACAGGCCACTCACTCACAGCTTGAACCTTGGCAGGGTCCGCCTTTAATTGCCCTTTTTCCACCACAAAACCCAAAAAACTGACGGAGGGGACATGAAACTCACATTTTTCAGCTTTTACAAAGAGTCTGTTCTCTAACAGTCTTTTTAGCACCAGTCTGACATGTTGAATGTGTTCATCTAAATCCCTAGAAAAGATCAAAATATCATCTAAATACACAAAAACAAATCTGTTGAGCATGTCTCTTAACACATCATTGATTAGAGCCTGAAAGACGGCCGGGGCATTGGTTAGGCCAAAAGGCATTACTAGGTACTCAAAATGTCCGAGGGGGGTGTTGAAAGCCGTTTTCCACTCATCTCCTTCCTTGATTCTGATGAGGTGGTAGGCATTACGGAGGTCTAACTTGGAAAAAATGGTAGACTGATGCAGAGGACCAAAAGCGGAATCTATCAGTGGAAGAGGGTACTTATTTTTTACGGTGATATCATTTAATCCTCGGAAGTCAATGCAGGGACGCAGAGTTTTCTTTCTTTTCCACAAAGAAAAAAACAGCACCCACAGGGGAAGAGGATGGGCGGATAAGCCCCGCCACTAGAGAGTCAGTGAGGTACTGCTCCATGAACTCCTTTTCAGGCTTGGACAGATTGTATAGTTTTTGGGTGGGAAGAGGGGCATCCGGAAGCAGCTTGATGGCGCAGTCATAGGGTCGATGTGGGGGAAGAGAGAGGGCACTGTCCTTATTAAAAACCTCCTGGAGATCATGGTAAACAGAGGGAATGGTGGACAAGTCAACAGGTCTCTGCGGCTCAGGTGGCGAGGGGGGACTAGGAGGACTAGCTGAATGGAGGCAATGTGAATGACAGAAAGTACTCCAATTGGTGATGACAGATGCAGACCAGTCAATATGGGGGTTATGCAACTTGAGCCAAGGGAGACCCAGAACCAAAGGTGACGTGGGAGAGGGAATGACCAACAATGAAATATTTTCCTGATGGTTACCTGAGAGCTGCAGGGTCATGGGAGCAGTACGGCGGGTGACACGAGCAAGTAACTGACCATTCAAAGCGAGCACGTTCCTAGGCTCAGGTAGAGTCTCTGTGGGAAGATTTGCTTGGATACACAGTTCAGAGTCAATAAAGTTGTCATCTGCCCCACTATCGACCAGTACTTGCAATGGTAACGTATTTTGTGGAAATCTGAGCATACCTTGCAGTTGAATACGGGTGGAGGGTGTAGGAGAGGAGATGGTGTGGCTCATCAGCGCCCCCCCGGTAGCTGATGAGCCTGCTCTTTTGGCAGTTGTGGACAGAAGGCAAGGAAGTGGCCAGGCTGACCACAGTAGATGCAGAGCCGGTGCCGAACTCTGCGTTCACGTTCTGCAGGAGACAATCTCGCCCTACCCAACTGCATGGATTCCTCCCCGCCATGAGAAGAGGGAGAACTGGAAGTTGGAGCTGGAATGGGGGTGAGGTCCCGGGGGGTTCCATGTGGAGGAGGTGCAGACGCCAAGGAGAGGGTTGCAGCAACAGGTGGAGGGACACCCTGTCTCCCTATTCTCTCCCTACGTCTTTCTCTCAGCCGGTTATCAAGTCTAATAGCTAAAGAAATTAATTCATCAAGAGACTGGGTCTCATCTCGTGCGGCTAATTCGTCCTTTATATTATCAGCTAGTCCCAGAAGAAAAACGCTTTGCAAGGCTAGCTCATCCCACCCGCTCTCGGCTGCCAAAATGCGGAAGTCAATAGCATACTGAGAGACTGGGGCCGAACCCTGGCGAAGAGAAAGGAGCCGGCGGCTGGCTTCTTTCCCTTGGACCGGGTGGTCAAACACTTTACGCATCTCATTGACAAAGGAGGTATAGGACTGAGTTAGTGCAGAATTGTTAGAAATTGCCAAAGCCCACGAGGCAGCACGATCTGACAACAAACTCATAATGAAAGCGATTCTAGATCTATCGGTGGCGTACATCTGGGTTTGTTGATCAAACACTATGGAGCATTGGTGTAAAAACTGGCTACATGTCCCTAGCTCACCGGAATACCTGACTGGAGAGGGGATGAATGGTTCTCTGGAGAGACTGGGTGGAGGAGCTGAGGACACTGCTGAAGGAGCGTTGGAAGGTGGAGGATCCCTGGGGGGAGCCAAAGTGGAGATCTGGTTGACGGCTTGATCCATGCGACCACTGAGCTGAGACACACTGGTTGAGAGATTCTGTAGGGTTCCCAGAATCTCGTGGATGGCTTGCTCCAAATGCCCAACACGAGAACCTTGCGTGGACAATGCCTGCCGAAGTCTATCTGTCTCCGCGGGGTCCATGTTCATGGCCAGATTACTCTGTTACGTGTGAGCTAAGGCCTGGACCCCGGATGCAGAGACTGAGGCAGTGAAGATAACTTGAAGTGTTTATTCTCCCCACAAAGTACAAAAAGTTAACAAAAGGCGAGGGCAAGAGCAGGCGATGGACGAGTGGCTGGCGTGGCTGGCGTAGCGGAGCAGGAGACAGGTCCGACGTTCGAGTGGCAACATAAACAGGCTGCTGAGATGGGGTAATCTGGCACAGGAGTGGAGACTGGGCCGGGCTTAAATAGCAGGATGAATGAGTGGATGAGAACCAGGTGTATCTCGTGGAGAGAGCCAACCAATCACCGCCACTGCTGCACACACACATTGCCCTGGAGAGAAGGAGGGGGGAGGGGAGACAGGGAAACACAAAGCATGCCACACAAAACAAAAAGGCACCTACAAACCTAACATAAACCAAACATTCTCATCACCGTGACAGTCAACAAATAAATTGTCACCAAAATAAAGCCAACATCTTCTTGTTTGAACATCAACTATATCAAATAAACTGAGTCAGTCAGTGTGAAACTTCTGAGCAGGTCTTTAGTACCAGTACTTCATAGTGTAGCCCTTTCTCTGCCTGACCTCTCTCCATTTGGCTAGTGCCTCTTCAAAAGGGAACTCTGGCCTTTGTGGTCCCAGGCTGATCTTGAGAAGCTGCTCTTGGTGATGACAGCCTGTTCCTGTGAGGGCTGAACAGAAAACCCTCGTCCACAGCCAGCTGTATGCACAGCCAGGGTGGTGGACAGTTGAGCAAGAATGGTGAGGTTGGGGAAATCTGTCAGGTGATATTTTGTCACCAATGCCCAAAGCTTCCATGTGCTGTCTCTGGGGTAGTGCTGGGCTTTGACACCTTTCTTGACCAGGGCCCACTGATCTCGTGTTTGTTCAGCATTGATGAGGGGCTGGGTGTCTCATCATCTGGTATATCATCTGGTGGTCCTTCCCATCTTCTGTCCATTTGAGTGTTTGCTCATGGCCATAGTGGCTCCTCCTCTCCATAGGCCTTTAACACTTCTTCACTCATGAAGCAGATGGGACGGAGACTCAACACATCAAACGCACACAACAGCGAGGTGTTTGGAAACCTGGAGTGCATGTTATTTACCAAGCTATCAATAAATCTGACGCACAGCTGCATCAGATTAATTGTGGCTTTTATGACTTAATGCTCACCCCTGTACATTTTGCCGTGGATGTCACTGGCTAATGCTGTCAGATGGGAGATGTCATTTCCTTGATTTTTCCAGGTCCAGCTTCACTTTTACCAATGCTACATAAGCATTTTATGTTGGCAGGGAGTGGGCTAAGATTGTAACACTGGCCATGGCATCCATCATCAGAGCTAGGGTGGCCATTTCCACAACACCAACAAGGAGGACACTTTGCGGCATTTAGTGAGGAAAGAAAAATCGCAACATACCAATCTGGAGTATGAGATGAGTCATTGAACATCTCTCTTTAATTCCACAGAATTAAAAGAAACATGGGAAAAGGGAGCAGCTTGTTTACATTTTCAACCAATGAGAAATCAGAGAATTGAGTGACATTGCTTTTAACCAAACATTTTTCCAACCAGTCTTACACCGTCAGACGATATGCAGCGTTCCTTTTAAGTACAACTCCAGAAAGGAGGACAAATAAGCATCCGGCTTGAGGCTGCACAGGACGCTGGACAAGGCATTTAAATTCTATGTTCATTTCTGATACAAATTTGTAGCCATTTTTATCAGATAAAAAAAAAATGGAATCATGTGCAAACAAAATAAAAAATGCTTTTGATTATGTCATGTATAAATCATTTACATAAATAAGAAATAGTAACGGGCCCAGAATCGATCCTTGGGGTACCCCAAAAGGAATCAACATGTATTCTGAATAATTACTATTCCAAGACATGCATTGCTTTCTAGATGACAAATAGCTTTTGAACCGTAACAGGTTTGTACCACTTAGATCATAAAGACAAAGTTTCTGTAATAATATGTCGTTTTTTGTATCAAATGCTTTTAATAGATCAACAAACACTCCAAGTGTAATTTTCTTATTATCAGTCGCTTTAGAGATGTTATCGACAAGTTGGATGAGTGCCATTGAAGTTGAATGTTTCTCTCTAAACCCGTTCTGGTGATCATAGAAAATATTATTTTCATTAAAATATATAGCCAAGCAATTGTAAACTAATTTTTCTAATACTGTGGCGAAACATGGTAGAATAGATATCGGTCTATAA
Organism: Synanceia verrucosa; assembly: GCA_029721515.1. Lineage (NCBI taxonomy): Eukaryota > Metazoa > Chordata > Actinopteri > Perciformes > Synanceiidae > Synanceia > Synanceia verrucosa. Next base: position 272,177 of record CM056563.1, read on the forward strand.
TTAGAAAATAAAGAGGGATCACCACCTTTAAAAAGCAGAATGACATTGGCCCATTTTAATTGTTCAGGAAATACACCAGTTTCAAGTGAAAGATTTAAAATATGAAGGAATGGTTTAGAGATATATTGAAGGCTTATTTTAAATATAGAGGATTTCAGCTCATTGTATCCTGGTGCAGATGATTTCATTTTGTTGACAATATTGAAAAGCTCAGACTCAGTGATGGGGCTAAAAACAAAAGAGTGAGAGGGACTCTTGAGCCCAGAAGTAGACAGCGGGGTCTGTGGTATTTTGTCTGCAAGAGAAGGGCCAATATTCCCCAAAAAATTGTTAAATTCATTTGCCAATTCAAAGGGATCAGAAATAGTTTATTAGCTCCTTTAAATTGGCTTTGGACAGGCCTATCCATTTTTTATCCATTATTATTATCCATTAATTATTTCATTGATAATCATGCATGTATTTTTCATATTATTCTGAGAATCAGAGAATTTAATCTCATAGAATTTGCGTGATTCAATTTATTCTTGTAAAGTATATATTGATTCCTGAAAAAAAGGAGTCGGATTAATAAAATAATCATGATATAATGTGTGCCTCTTGGCAATAGAACATTTCAAGCCATTTGTTAACCAAGATTTGTTTAGATTAGTGGATTTAATTGTCTTTCTTGGAAGTGAAAAAGCCTCATCAAAAATCTCTTTGACTCTGTGTAATGGGTCCATGGTCGGATCAGAGAATTTCCATCTGCTATTACATAATAATAATAATAATAATAATAGTAATTCTGTTGTCAACAGTGTTGAGTGTAACACTAAATGTGAAGCATTTATGAGCAAAATTATGAAATGAGCAATTTTTATACTGTGGTTGAACCCAACCCAGACTCGTAATCATTGTTTGGGCACAAAGGCTACGTTCAGACTGCAGCCTGAAGTGACCCAAATTCAATTTTTTTCGCCCCTATGCGACCTATATCTGATCTTTTAATTACATTCTGAACGACATAGATCCGATTTTTTAAAATACGATCCAGACCACTTGGATATGTGGTCCTAAAACCGATACATATCCGATCTTTTGACATGCGACTTCAGTCTGAACGGCCAGGTCTCATTCAGCCGACCTACACGTCACCAACAAGCTAAAGACATCACTATTCTGCAGCGGAAGTGGACAGAAGTGGGAAGAAAAACAACAACCATGGCAGACGATAATGCGGAGAGTAGTCAGTGGAGGGAGAACGAGGTTTCTGAGTTAATTCATATTTGAGGGGATAGCTGTATTCAGGCCAAACTGGAGGGGTCTTATCGGAACCGGGCTGTTTACACTCCACCACTAGCGTCCATGTTTACTTCCGTAAACACTGAGCACGCTGAATGCGCATGCGGGACACTTGTGAGGCCTTTAAGTTCACACTGGAGCTCACATACAAGTCACATTTAATTGGAAATGTGAACAACCTCGCAAAAAAATCTGATTTCCCAAAAAAATCTGACTTGGGCCCTGCAGTCTGAACGTAGCCATAGTTGTCAGAAAACATTTCCAAATCCACAGTCACATACACATTCATACTCTGTCTTTTCCCCGTTATTTCTGTCAGTAAAACAAAATTCAAGAAATAATCTTAAAAAAAGTGACTGTTTACCATGTGCTAGTGTTTCTCTGAGAGTGTGTGTGTTTCCCCTACAGTACCATTTGTGTGAATGGATAGCTGTCAGTGGGAGTCTTCAGTGTCTTGTGATTCACTGCAGCAGTTGACGAGCTTCGCTCACCCTCCCACACACACACACACACGCCTGAACACACAAGCATGGAAACAAAACACACATAAAGACAGTTTTATGTACATGCATGCGTGTGTGTGTGTGTGTGTGTGTGTGGTTGTGTATTTTTGAGGCAGGCTGTCATTTGACTTTGAAGCTTGTGCTGATGACACAAAATAGAGACACAAGCAAACAAAAGGTGTAGCAGATTGTCTAGATGGAGCTGACAGGGTCAATGACAAGTGACAAACCAAATCTCTCACTGCTTCTCCTCTCCTCTCTGTTGGCTTCCCAACTGTCTGATAAAACTGGACACTGTGGACACTGTGTGTGTGTGTGTGTGTGTGTGTGTGTGTGTGTGCGCTCCTGTAGGTCTTGTTAGAGACAGAAAAGAACAAAAATATATTTTGACCTTGAAGAAAATAAAGACAGGATAAACAAATCTATCAAGTGCTGGTTATTCAGATCGCAGGGATGCAGTATCTCAGGAATGCCTGGAGGGAGTTTCTTCAACTTTGGCACAAAGAACCTCTTGGACTCAAAAATGAACCAATTAGATTGCTGTGGTCAAAAGTCAGTGTCACTGTGACCTCACAAAATACCTTTTTGTCCATAACACAAGAAGACATTCGCTGCCCATGCTCCATCCGTTAGGATGGTTGGTGTGGTGGAGATGAAGACATGTTTCTCAGAAGTCATTGCCAACAGCTTGATGATGCTTCCGTGGACACTTCCATACAATTCTATATGTATTAACTGTTGTTATATGTAGTGTTAAGGTGTTTTCATTGTTATTACTCTGTACACATGGCATCTATTGCATGTCTGTCCATCCTGGAAGAGGGATCCCTCCTCTGTTGCTCTTCCTGAGGTTTCTTCCGTTTCTTTTTCCCTGTTAAAAGGTTTTTTTGGGGGGAGTTTTTCCTTAGTCGATGTGAGGATCATTTGTAAAGGACAGAGGGTGACTCGCAACCAATTTCAAACTTTCAAAACTTTAGAACTTTTAATTGAGCCTCGTATTTCAATCCAAATAATTTATGTACCATTATAATCTGTGGTGTTGTGTGAAGTACTCTGTGTTACATTTGTATTTGAATAAAACAATATTTTGAATTTATGTTGCAGCTTTCGAGAAACACAAGCACACTTTACATGCAAGCAGGGAGACAAAAGAAAACAAAGCGACAAAACAGAAGTAGAGAAAGTAAAGATAACGGATAACAGAAGTTGAGAGTTCACTGACCCCTCCAATCCTGTCCTGCCCCTTTTCACTCTGTGGTCCAATAACAGTTAGAACATCTTAGAACCAGACAGAACCATGGTCAAGATTCCACTTTTTGCAACTGGAAGTCAGCTGACAAGACTGCACGTTACTGCAATGAAACCCATGGCAAGTGACTGTGGTATTTTTGATGCCATGTCAGTGGTGGGCTGGTTGCTGCTCGAGGCAGCATTTGAGTTTCTGGTGAAACTTCAAGATTTCATCTTCCTTTGTTTATAGTACTATATCTGTAAAGCTATGTGCTGCCACAATATCACATATATTTGTGCCACAACAAAGATGGATTTTGAATGAGCAAATGCACGAGCAGGAAAAACAGTGAGACTCAGCGGTGTTTGTGGCACATGCAAAAATAAACTTACCAAGCACAGAATATATATCTGTGCTTAAATCTGCATTTTGTTTGCTCAAAATCTGTCTTTGTTCACTCAGGGATGTGACACATTCTGTTTGAGAACAGATTGTATCGCGGCCGCCAGCAAGATGGAGGTCGTCTATTGCCTGGGCACATCAACGATCACAGTACTGCTGGGACACTATTGTTCTGGATTTCAGTGTGCAACAGTTTGTCCAAATCTTCTGTGTGTCCCGGGAGTCCTTTCAATAAACTTGGGATCGAAACAGGCAGTATTTACTCCGGTCTTGTTGGTTCGAATTAACCCAACCCCAAGCCCCTGACATAATCGGTGCTTAGCTCTGGACCAGTAAAGACTTGGTGCTTGTCTGGCCCCAGTTTTAAGCACCAGGGGTCGGTGCTTAGGCTGTGGAAACACAAAGAACTGGTGCTAAGTCAGGCTCTGGCTCTGAACCAGCCCTGGAACCACCCCAGTGGAAAAGGGTTAAGAGAGAACCCATGCTACTGCCTATTCTGTTTTCAGGCCGACCAGAACAGTGTCAGTTCCTACGCCAGTTCCACTGGGTACCAAAGTGCTTACCAGTGAACGACCCACGTTCATACCATTAAAGTGAGCCCATGATGCATCATCCACAGAGGGTGTTGATTTGCCACCAAATAAAAACAAGGCCATACGAAAGAAACACGAAACACCAAGAGAGAACATGCAGACTCCACACAGAGGAACCCTGGTCAGACTAGAGCTTGAGACCGTGCAGCTCTGAGGCTACGGTGCTAATCTGTGCACCACCATGACACTCTAACTCCAACTAATTATTCAGAGACAATCATTTTCATGTATGGCATTTTTGTGCAATTGGGATTTTCACTTTGCTGCCTTCTTGCCCAGATCACCATCACAATTATTTTTTCTTAGTAAGCATGTGTTGGAAAAGTGAATTCAGTTTTATAAAGTTATATTTTTGTGAATATATAGTATTATTAGGATTTTTTTCTAATTTTCTCTTTGTATAATGTTAAATAGGAAAATAGAAAATTTTCTAGCTTTTATTTCTTTTTCATGCTCCCTGAGAGGGTGAGTCTAATTCATGAGCCATTTCATGGCTCTATGGTGGCTCACATTTTAAACTGCTGAAGGTGAGTCTCACAAATGCAAATTTGTTATAGGTGTGTTCTCATGGGGAACACAGTTTATATCAGTACACAGCATATTGTTTGAGAGCTCCTATATTGTCATTTGACATATTGCAAAGGACAAAAAGTTAAATATGCCAGCATATATAGCTAACATTAGCCATGCAGTTGATTCAAGGATTCATATCATCATAGGAACAGGAAGGAAATGTGTCTCCCTGTACAATGAAATACCTCCTTTGCTATCCACAATGAATAGAAAAAAATATAGATAAAAATACAAATAGATAAAAAGATAAAAAAATATAAGAAGTAGATCAATAAAAGCGGGTTAAAGTCAAATAAGGCAGCAATTTGATAAAAAGACAATATATACTTTAGAAGAATGCAGGCTGTACAAAGAGGTAGGGCGATGTGCAATATTGGGCATGTGCACTCTCGATGTAGAGATGGAGAGCTGAAAGTGTAAATGCATACTGTGAGTGAGAGGGAATTGATGCTACACATGTCTGAATGTTGCTGTGAAATGCTCGATGCTCCAGCAGCTTAGTGATGTATGATCTGAGCTGTTGAAAATCCTCCTTTTCCTCCTGTCTCCTGTTGTGATGCTGCGCTCTGGCTGTACATCCTGCAGCACTCCTCTGCAGCAAACACACAGCATTTCAAACCGCCTGCATTCACATGTCCTACATGTTTTGTGGAATGATGCCTCAAATCTCATGTTTTTTTTTAACTTTCATTCAATATTGAAGAACAACAGTTTTGCATCCATATTATCTATATTTACCAATAAACTGAATTAGAAATACTTAATAGCATTTAGTATACACAAAAGTGTTAAGCGAAATTTTCACTTTCTTGCTGAATTTTACTGGCAAGGAAGGTCTCCAGTGTGTTGTTGCAGACCAACAGCTTATTTCCTAAAAGCATCTTAAAGCTGAAACCATTGCAGTCTCATTGTAACTCTGGACTAATGTACTTTTAGCCTAAAGATGATTTGAGGAAATGAAGCTCAGTGTAGTATGGATTCAAAAAGGAAATGTTTTGTAGTGATTCTGAACTTGCTACAGTCAAACACAAGTCAACAGCATATTCAAGTAAAGAACAACTACAACAGCTTGCAGTAAGAGTTATCATTCACACATATAGTGACAAGAACGTTCCACAAAAACAAGATTTTAAGGAGTTGTTTTGTTTCACAATAGGCTAATTGAATATAGCTTTTCAAGAAACTTGTTTGCTGATTGACTTTTTTAGCTAGTGAGAGCTGGCTTCGCTTTTTTTATTCCTTAATTCTCATCTTCTCGAATAGTTCATTCAGCCTGCTTAACCCTCACTTTGTCATGTTTTTGTCATGTTGGGGTGCTAGCAAGAGAGCTAGAAAGATTTGAAAGTGGCACCTCCTCTCAGCCTCCTTAAGCTCCTCCCCCTCTCATCAGTGCTCCCTCCAAAGCCACACCCCCTCAAACTTGAACACCTTTCATCACCTTTATAATGCAGACACTGATGACTATGACTGTGCAATATGGTCAAAATGTTATATTGTATAACTTGTTCAACACAAGCGGCACTGACAACAGGCTTACAGATAGCTAATGTTAGCCTTAGTCCACAGGCCCAAACATACTCAGCTGAACAGATTGTGTGAAGCTCAAATTTTTGACTGCCCAGACTCCACTCTACACTGTTGTCACACAAGACCTGCTTTAAATTTGACATCGATCTTCCGAGTCACAGAAACTACACAGGAAAGCTGTTGGCAATGGATTCTGAGCAACATGTCTTTCTTTCTACCACAACAAAACAGATGGAGCATAGCAGCATTTCCTCCTCTGTACCACGCCAACCAGATAGGGTGGCCAAAGGTCTGGATTTAGGCCGGACAGTCCAGAATTATATGCCTTGTTCAGCTTCCTGCGCAGCCTCAAGCCGGACACTTATTTGAACGGAACGCTGCATATCGACAGTGTAAGACTGGTTATAAAAATGATTGGCTAAAAGCAGTATTCTCATTGATTGAAAATGTAAACAAGCCGCCCTCTTTTCCCATTTGCTAGCTGTTAACGAAATGTTAACATGCCAAAAAGACGGACCTCATTCATTTCCGAATGGTCAAAAGAGCACGTTTGTCAGCAAAAGGAGCAAAGACGATTTACATGCATCTTGCACACTTTGTGGCTGTGATGTGGACGTTAGCACACAAGGAAAGATGAACATTGAAAGGCATGCTAGCATGGAAAAACAGATGGGCCGCAGGCATCTCCTCCCTCCGGTTGTTTTTTTGGGAAGCAACATCGCCTGAAGATGTCAAGATATCTGCTGCAGGTCTTTGTAAAGTTTATCATGCAGTCAAGCATCACCAGTCATACAGGAGTGTAGACTGTGGAATTAAAGTTGATCAAGAGATCTTCTTTGTCTTTTCTCACTAAATGTCGCAACGTGCCCTCCTTTTTGGTGTTGTGGAAATGGTCACCCAACAACCAGAGGACGCCTGGGCAGCATGTTCTACCCTCCACCACAAACAAGAGTAGAAGCTTCGGCAAGATGTCCTCATCATCACCACGTCACTCAGTACCGTACCAAAAGATGAAGCCTGGTCTGTCCAACCTCTATGCCATGTATTGGCATAATTTGCTGCTGGCTTATAATGACTTCATTGTCGATTCATGGTCCTTGTTGATACAGACAGATGACCAGAACATGTTGAGTCTGTTTCATGCGGGAATACTACCTTATTTCGTATCACTGTTCTGTTCAAAAAGACCGACAGAGGACAGAGATGCTCCATCAGAGAGGCAGTGTTGAAACAACATAACAATAACATCTTAAATGAATGTTTCACAGTTAAATAGTACAAATTAATTTTCTTCCTCAACTCCACCAAACCCTGCAGCTCCACCTAAAAACTCTCAATCTGAAAAGGTGATTTTTAAAATGCAGCAGCATCATTATGATCTGTTTTTGCTGCTGGTAGCTGCTTTTTAGCCTAGTCTAGCTTAATAGCCTTAAGCTGGTTTAGTTCACCGTGGTTAACTGGAGTTCAGTGGGCGGGATCTCGGCAGACTGACCCGTAAAGTTACAGCCTCTCCTCCAAATATGGAAAGTACACGCCCACTAAAATCCAAGATGGCGCAGTTCAAATTCCCATGATAGGAGCACAAAAAGGACTCCCCCAAACCAATGGGTGACGTCACGGGTGCTTTGTCCATTCTTTTTACAGTCTATGGGATGGATGGATGGATGAATACGTTTTTTTGTTTCTTTTCTGTATGGGACCACCTCCTTCCCATTGAGTAGCCTCAGCTCACAAACACCTGGGAGATGAAAAGCACAAGGACTCAGAGGAAGAAGGCGAGTTAGTAAAATGACTTTATGGAGGCATCTAAATGAAGAAGGAGAGAAGCTCAGTGTGTCAGAGAAAGTCCTCTGGCAGTCTAGACCTATAGTAGCATACCTAAGGACTGATGCAAGGCAGCCTGAGTCAGCCCTGGATCAGAATATGGACCTGGAGCATGGACCTGTGTAGTCGTTAGTGCGCCCTGTCTCATTATACCGGTTCCATAGACACGAAATGGTCGACAGATGAACACCCAAGGCCCTGGTAACACGTCTCTGTGCCATTCCAGCTGTCAGCATACCAATGGCCCTTTCTCTGTGATTTTGATGGAGTTGTGCCACGGACAAACTTTTCACCAGGACAATACAAATGAGCACTAAAGCTCACCATTGGTACGGCTACTCATTGGCCAGGTTTTAAAAGGATTGGTAATTGAGATCTGCTCAGTTTCATCAGCGGTGACAAATTCCAAGGATGTGCAGTCAAGTGGAACAACGTAGGCACACAGCAAACAAAAGCAAATCCTTTGAGATTTCATGTGATATTTCGTGTGTTATAACTCAAATTCATTGTTTGGCTTTGTGTGCCCAAAATTTCTCAATCATGGGAGTGTTGCGTTGGAAGTTTTGGTCAGTATATATCAACCTGGTTATCTGATATTAAGTTATTTACTAGTAGAGGTTTATAAGATAAAGACCTGGGGCCCCATTTATAAAGCATGCTTACGAACAAAACAGGGCTTGAAAGTGGTGTAGGCCACTTTCCACGCAAAGGCTGTGATTTATAAAAATAAACTTGGCAGGACAATGTGTACACTGGTACATACGAACATTTTGGAGACAACTGTGAGAACTTGGTAATGAGGGATGCCATTCCCCTCCTGCCTGACCTCCCTCCCCTACAGCATGTAGACCTTGACCCACAGTCACCTCCCTGACATGAAGAATGAAGGTGTTATGCGACATGTGTGAAAATATGTTTCACTTCTCAACAAGTTCTTTTATTGATTCTACAAAAGATGATATGATATCGCACCTATTCTGCATGACTGTACATATTTGCTGTAGTTCGTCCCTCACTCCACTATTTGTCTCCCACCCGGCTGACTCCATACGCTCTGGACCCGGTGCTGAGCCTGCTGGTGCTGGGGACGGATGCAACAGGGACCTCCTCCTCCTCCTCATCCACCGCTTCAAACTCTAAAGTGACTGAGGACACAACACATTAGTCCACTGTGCTTTTTCACATGTAGAAATATTTAATTGATATATTTAATAAACAGATGAAATTGCACCAATCTCCTCTGTGGTCTCAGCCAAATTTGTGTCGCCCTCACTCTTCAACACAATGCCAAACACACTGGCAGTCCCAAGGACAACTTTCTTACTGCCACCCCATTTACGAGCACTTCCACTTCTGTCTCCGAAAAGTTTTGTTTTCTTGTTTTTGCTGCCATGATTGAGCGTGAAATGCCATTGATCCAGCAGGCTTATTTATATGCAAAAACATTCATGAGGTACTTTGCATGAGCATTCATGGTAAATTGTGGGTTTGTAGAGGGCATGATGTGAAGTGAATCCACCTGCGCAACCTTCCAGATGGACTGTGATTTATAAAAGGAAAAGTACTTGCAGGAGTGCATACGCACGACTTTATGTGTTCAACTCCCCATCTGTTAACTATAGCTAATATGTGCTACAAGAGTAGCTAAGTTAGCAATCATTACATCCATCCATCCATTATCTACTGCTTATCCCCATAGGGTCTTTGGGGGGGCTGGAGCCTATCCCAGCTGTCTTAGGGTGAAAGACAGGGTACACCCTGGACAAGTCTCCAGTTCATCACAGGACACATAGAGACAGACAACCACTCACACTCACATTCACACCTACGGTCAATTTAAATTAGCCCATTAACCTAATCCCCATGCATGTTTTTGGATGGTGGGAGGAAGCCAGAGTACCAGAGAGAACCCACGCAGACATGAGGAGAACATGCAAACTCCACACAGAAAGGCCCCGGGCCCGGGATTCAAACCCGGTACCTTCTTGATGTGAGGCGACAGTGCTAACAACAACACCACTGTGCCGCCCGCAATTATTACATATTTCATGAAAATAATAACTCCTCCCAAAGCTAAGCAAAATAATTTCCTAATATAACAGCTGGACACAGGAGCAGGGCAGACAATCACCAGACAGGAAACAGGAGGACAGGAAGTGATGACACTGAAACGGGAGGAAGACAATTAATTTGAAAGTAAAACAGGAAATGACAAGACCAAAGGAAGAGACAGAAACAATACAAGAGACTTAACTTGATAGATATAACACTCAGTGGTCATAGTGTTATGACTGATTAGTGTATTTCTTGGAGGAATATGAAAAGAACTAATTCCTAATACAGTAACTGGGATTAGTTTGGATCTTGTTTGTCATTCTGATCCTGATTCATCCTGTTTCCTCTGTTTCTCTGCAGGTCAGAGCTCAGTGAAAGCAGTGGTACCAGTGGGTGGAGATGATGTCCATGCAAAGTAAGCCTTATTTACATTATATGTGCTGTATATTTCTGAAGCACATGAACACAGTCACTAATGTCACTGATCTGAGTTTCCTCCACTGCTTTCTGTGTTAAGTGGATGCAATAATGATTGATTGAAAATAGTGATAGAATGGAACTGAGTACTTTACTTAAACACTGGACACGTACGGTACTTGTACTTTACTTGAGTATTTCCATGATATGCTACTTTTACAATTATATTTTACCTCATCTCGCAAATGCATATAATGTGCTTTTTACTCCATTTATTCCTACATTTTTTGACAGTATTAGATTTTTTATTCCTTATATTTTTGTTAATATCTAAAATTGGTATATCTATGCAGGACTTTCACTTGCAACACACTATTAACTATTGTTACTACTTTTACATATCAATTCCAAATATTTTTTTCCACAACTGTTTTAGGTGACCCCGATCCCAGAAACAACTTCATACCCATGAACATAAACATAACATAAACATAAACATTACATGATATCGTATACTGAGAATATGTTAGTGTCCAATTGTGGATTGCTCCACTGTAGTGACAGTGATAAGGTGGGCTGACATTCTACCAGACATGCATAGTGTTCATATACATACATACATACATGTACATACGTACATACATACACTACCACTGTGTGCATACAGCAGAAACGGACCAATAATGGGGCATCTGGAAAATAATATACAGTATGTTTTCAGGTCTCTTACAAGCTGATGGACTTTAACTTGTGTTACTAATAGTTATAGTAGTAGTTGTGCTAGTAGTAGCACTGGTTATCAAAAGCCAGAGTAGGTATAGTAGGAGTAGTGGGAGTAGCAGCAGTAGTAGTAGCAGTAGTATCAGCAGTAGTAGTTGTAGTGTGGGTACTTGTGATAGCGGTAGTGTCAGTAGTAGGAGTTGTAGTAATAGTAGTAAGAGCTGTAGAAGGAGTAGGATGAGTAGGAGTAGATGATAATGATAAGAATAGTGGTAGTAGCAGGAGCAGTTGTTGTATTAGTAGGAACAGTTGGAGTAATAGGAGTAGTGGTATTATCAGTAGTAGTTGTTGTAGTAGTAGGAGTGATAGGAGTAGTGGCAGTAGCAGTAGTAGTTGTTGTAGTAGTAGGAGTGAAAGGAATAGTGGTAGTAACATTAGTAGTTGTTGTAGTAGTAGGTGTGAGTGCAGGTGACTCACTAGCCTTGAACCTCAAAGTACTTTCGGACACGACACATAACAGAAATAAGAAGTCTTGAATCCAAAGCTTGAGTTTGATGTCTTTCTTTACTGAAACTTAAAATAATACAAAACAAAAGATGAATTCTTAACTTCTAAATAATTGTCTCTACGTAACGTAACGAAATGTGCCGGTCAAAAGACTGTGATGCTCCTATGGCTCGCGGCCTCTGTCCTGGAATCTTCATGCGTCCTGACGGTTTTATATCAAATCAGCGGCCATTCAAAATGCACCACATTAACTAGTATCTATGTAAAATGCTATACTACTAAATAATTTCCTATATCACTAAATATCCATCCATCCATCCATTATCTACCGCTTATCCTCATAGGGTCGCGGGGGGGCTGGAGCCTATCCCAGCTGTCTTAGGGCAGAAGGCAGGGTACACCCTGGACAAGTCGCCACCTCATCGCAGGGCACATAGAGACAGACAGCCACTCACACTCACATTCACACCTACGGTCAATTTAAATTAGCCAATAAACCTAATCCCCATGCATGTTTTTGGATGGTGGGAGGAAGCCGGAGTACCCGGAGAGAACCCACGCAGACAACATGCAAACTCCACACAGAAAGGCGCCGGGCCCGGGATTCGAACCCGGTACCTTCTTGCTGTGAGGCGACACTGCTAACCACTACACCACCATGCCGCCCATCACTAAATATTTATACAA